>CM045737.1:5403388-5638388 GCA_024760905.1 Plotosus lineatus | reverse complement strand
GGCTTTGTAGTCTGGTTGATGCGTGGTAAAGTTCAGCTACGTGCAGGCATTTAGGCTTCCATCTATTACATGTGACTGCAGGTTGGTCTTGATGTTTTTAAGGTGTGAGAAGGACTGCTCGCGTGTGCATGTGGAGCCAAACATGGTCAATACAACAAGACCCGTACGCTGCAGTGTTTGATATGTGACAGGAAGTGCGTTAAGTTTTGGCAATCAGCTGGTCTGCGGGTTGAAGTTTTTTCATGTCTGTCCATTTGTGTTTGCTTGCCAGCTGTGCTTGGCTTCGTGCAATTGAGCTGATCAAAAACGAGGGAAAAAGTTACTTCTTTACTCAAAAACAACACGCGCCATTTGTGGCTGTTATAATCCAATAGAATTTGAGTTTCAAGCTATCGGACCCGCCCGCATACTGGCGTACAGAAAGGATTGGCTCTCGGCTGTGCGCCACAATGACGTGGAATTGAAAATAGATGTATAGATTTAAATGCGTTAGCTTTATTCATCTGTTTTTGTTTTATTTGATGCCTTTTTTTGTATTTTTATTTAAATGACAGTGAAATTATGTATTCGTTATTCTGTTAAGAAAGACCACCTGATTTATCTGAGAGCCAGATCTGGCTCGCGAGCCATAGGTTCCTGACCCCTGCCTTAAAGGGACAGTCTGAGGTCACCCACAGCACATCTGACTTTAGGAATGGTGGGTGCAGTGTTCTAAGCAGGCCACGGTGGCAAAGCCTGCTGTCCACATTCAAACACGTAGGTTCACTATGTCCTAAAGCAGATCATAGTGATTGATGTTGGAAACTGCCACAAGAAAGGGGGCCTGTAGGCATCACATCACACGGGCTGCCCCAAGGATAAGCTGGTTTCCCCAGGTTACTACATTCAACCAGGTAATATAGAAAAGAAAATACCGTATTTGATGTGGTAAGCGCCCAGGGAGCTTAAAAATTGGAGTGGGTGGGCGCTTATTAAAATGTTACCACCGGAGTGGAACAGTAAGTACTTATTACCATCGAGGTGGAAAACATGAATAATACCAAAACAATAAAATAATTTTACTAGTATTTGTGTTATTCATTTTGTGGTATCAACCAAACTACTTCCACGAAAACTGAAAAACAGCATAATGTCAATTTGAGCACGTGGCAAGTTGAACCAATCAACACGAACATATCTGGCTCATCGCTCCATTTATTCAGAGCATCCCATAGTTTTGCTGTAACAGTTTCAATTGTTCATCGGTTGTTGGACATTTACTAAGAGAACACAGCAAAATATTCAGAACAATTAAATGTGTTGTTACTGATGAACATTATAGACATTCCCCAGTGGCAGTGGGTCTTGAAATACCGTGTAAACTCACTTTTACAGGCAGTGAACGCCTCATTTTACTGTTACAGAGACTGATCGAATAAAATTGGCAAGTTTGATCTACGATTTTGAATCCATAACCAGTAATCCACTTTAATCAACCACATCTACCCCCCCCCCCCCCGTGACTATGAACCATATCGATCCATCTACTCTGCACTCAAGATACATAATATACCTGTATATTAGCCAGTCTACAAATTTTTTATTGTATATTATTTTTATTATATATATATATATATATATATATATATATATATATATATATATATATATATTTGTTTTTTGTTATTTTTACATTTTATTGTTCTGTTCTAATATTATGACTCAATGATGTTACACTTTTCTGAGCTAGTTTGCACCCCCTACTGATGGTTTACTTCGAGAGCCTGTAACAGTAAATTTCTCCATGGTGAGATCAATAAAACTATCTATCTATCAAAAACATTGGGGGGGCTTATTGGAGCAGGGCGCTTATTACGTCAAACATAGTAAATGCATCAAATTGTGGCTAGAAAAGAGATTAGTGTTGAGAAATAAATGAAAAAAAATGGAAAAGTGAACAAAATTCCTATTCACGACCAGGATATAGAAAAAGATACAACTAAATGTGAATAAAAATTATGAAATTTGCAAGTTGTCTCACGATGAAAATAAGTGCATATGTGTTTATGTTTAATGGGAGGCAAAGGACATTATTATGGGGTTGTTATTATGTAATAAACAACGAGTGAAATAAAGGATGACTACAATGTGTAGATTCTCTTAACATGCATACAAATATTTATACAGTATAGCGCTAATTCTGACACATGCCACTCAAAAGCGCATGTCTTAAGTTTAAGTTGAAGCTATTGTGGAGTTTATGTATAAAATAGACACAGTAATTTCAGGTGTTGATAAAAATAAGGTGAACTGAATTTATAAGCAGAGTGAAATGCGAAAAACTGGAGGTGTACTGTAATTAAAACACTTATCACATGCTCACATATGTGTCATTTAATAAGAGTCGTTTGTGCAATGTCAGCAGACTGAAGTGTGCTGCTTGTGTTTAGTGTGAAGTGTTTCTGTTCTACTGATTCTCCTAGAAATGGAAAAGATAAAAGTGTGAAGATTAACTAAAAACCATAAGTCAAATGTTATTATAATTATTAGTATTCCTGCACATCTTGCTAGAAACACGCATCTAAACCAAGTGCTGTCTCAGAGTAACTATATTCTTTTTTCCTTAAACATTTTGGTTTATTATTTAAGTGATTTATTTAATCATGGATCTATTTATAAGTACTGTCTGCTACTTTTAATATTTTTATTAATCTTATACATATTGAAAAACAAACAATTTTTTTAACCTCAAAGAACTAAGAGAGAACTTAATTAAAAATGAAACAAATAAAAGCAACACATAAATTAAAAAATGCATTATGATTAAGAACAATTGGTGTTCACTTTGTTGATTATTAATGGAAATAATTTTTAGTTCTGGTCATAAATACATCTGTTATGATGTAACTTCAGTGAGACTGAGATACTAAAGTTGGATTTGCAAAGAAAAGGCATTTGCAGATCATATATAAGCAGACCTATATCAATCTAGTACCATAAACAACTTTATCAAAAACAACCTCTGGAATTCGCTACACTATCCACTGAAGTTTTCCTCGTTGCTTATGAGAAGAGAAGCACAGCCCTGATTACTAAAATAAGCGAATAAATAAAATAAAACAAGTAAGGCCAGTGTTAAAATGTAAATATATGACACTACGATAGAGTTCGGTTTTCCTCATTTGATTTTAAGAATTGTGGATCATAATACATTAATCCCATTCAAATAACTAAGTACATATGTGCATGTTATTTTTGCGTGACAAATATCGGGACAAAATTCTTGTTGGCATTTCATGAAACAATAGCATCATGTCTCCAGATCTTGCATAAGTTTTTGTTTAATAGAAGAAGAAAAAATGAAGAAAAAAAAAAATATATATATATATATATATATATATATATATATATATATATATATATATATATATATATATATTTTTTTTTTTTTCCCCCCCTCTCTCTTAGTAAAATATATATATACCGTATTTTCCGGACTGTAGGTCACTGAAGGTGCAACTTGTACTCCAACTTGTATGCGAAATTAGTACATATAATTCTGTTTGTCATAATAATAAGACATAATTTCACATGTTTTTTATTTTTACCCTCACAACCACAAGAGGACACTCTAGGCTTGAGTACCAGAACCTGCTCATCCACCACTGAAGAAATGGCCCCAAAAATAAAATCCTATTCTGTGGATTACAAGCTGCAAGTAGTGAAATATGCAGCAGAAAATGGTAATGGAGCAGCAGGAAGAAAGTTTTGAGTGAACGACAAACTTGTGAAGGATTGGAGAAAAGTAGAGATCACTATTAGTGCAATGAAGAAAACAAAAAGGCGAATAACGGGCTAAAAGCTAGATGGTAGACAGCACAGGCTAAAAGCAAGCCAAGGTAGACAGTTTCCATGAGTTTGCGATTTATATTCCAGTGCAACTTGTACATGTTTTTTCTTCTTTATTATGTATTTTTTTGCCAATGCGACCTGTACTCTGGAGCGACATATAGTCCGGAAAATACGGTATGTATGCTTATACAATACGGTGCATACTGAGCCATCTACTAGAATATTACCAAATTTACCAAACTGCATATGTGGTGCTGTTCGAAAGGTGTTGAGCACATGTAAGGGGACAGAGGAACTGGGTATCCAACACAAAGCTGGAAAAAAGGAAAAAGAGGGACCCAGTTAATGACAGTTTTTGTACACAGGTCTGGAAGGTCATAGTGACTAAGTTAGTGTAATACATGTTTAAATAGACAAGTTATATCAGAAACCGCATACAACCGATCTCTGAACTGTCAAAGCAAATTAATTCAGTACAACATTAAACCATTACAATATTTAATGCCACTTCAAATATTATACTTAAACGTCTTAATTAAATTAACCAGTATAATTACATTATTAAACTTAATAAATTATAAGTAGAATTGAACGCGGCTAACTGGGTTATCAAAGGCGGGCCATGTCTCTCACTGTCTATGGTGAGAGACATGTAAAAGAACCATTGCTGACATTCGTAAAGAGTAGGCTGCAAAGTCGTCAGCGTGTTTCTGTTCCTTGCTAAAAGGGTTGTGACAGGAAGGGCATCCGACGTAAAAACCTCTGCCAAATCAAACGTGCGAATCAAGATAATTCTCTGTGGCGACTCCCGAGTAAAAAAGAAAAGCCGAAAGGAAGACATAACTGCCAAAAATACAATGATCTCACATTAGTAGGGCAGCATCCAAAATATGAGAAAGTAAGTAAAATATAAATATACATTGTGTGCCAAATTATTATGCAAAGTACATTTTTAGGATTATCTCAAAAACTATTTAAATTACTACATTCAAATGTTATATAAATGGTAACTATATTTTCTCCTGGGAGCAATAATCCAAATTTTTTTCAATTTTTATTTTTGGTTGTACAGTAGGCTATTGACCATTCGTGGCTCATTGCTCGCATCCTCACATATTGGCAACAAACCCAAAAGTAACTGGCACGTGATTTAAATTTAGCCAATGGCTGACAGCTTTTGTTTCTCCCTCCTGCTGATTGGTTGCAAAGTGTATACACCTCTTTTTTTCTCCTTCATGTATAGGTTATCAACGTGATTGCTTGAATTGTGAATTCACTCCCTTTTTTTTAATGATTATTTAAGCCCTATGATGTCACTCAAACGCCCTGCGTCTTCTCTAGCTTCTAGTAACAAGCCCAAGCGCTTTATTCATTATTCAAATTATTCAAATATCACAGTGCAAAATTAAAAAGTTTTTACTTAATCATTACTACATTTTACTGCATTTTTACTGTATGAATGAGTAAGACTGTCTATAGAATGTGTTTAAGAAGCATATTTTAGCGTATATATCACACATAGGGTTTTAAAACCATCAATAACTCACGGATTTTCTTGATCCGCGGGAGGGGCCGAAACTGAACCATCACGAAAAATGGGGGCCTACTGTATTTTATAATATCAAAAATACTGCAAAATTATGTGTGCCAAATTATTAGGCACATTCGTAATCAAAGCATAATATATTTTTAAAAATGGACACCAATACAAGATTTAATAGTTTTTATTAATTTTAAATAAGACTTTGGTTTTTAATTATATGAATACAATAAAATACAGTTTTATGGATCATTTACTTAACAAAAGATGTCAGCGTTAGTATGCCTTGTAAATAACAGTGGCACCCCAGTGGTCGAACACAATTCATTCCAAAAAATGTGGTCGATTACAGATTTGTCTGAAGAGTGAAACAATATTTCCCATCAGAAATAGTTGAAAGTGGATTAATGCGTTCAGATGAATGTTTACTTCCATCACTACAGTTGAAAATGAGTGTATTTATGAAACATTAATGTACAATACATACATTAATGTACAAAAAAGTTAAACATAATACGCAAGTAATAATTAACCTAATTATGTACTGCATTTGTTTACATGCCTTTCTGGTTGCATTGTGATGGGGACGAGTTATTGCTTTGATGGGGCGTGATGGTTTTTCCCTTCTCTGTCTGTTGATCGCAGTTGATTCTTCACATTCTCATGGCTTTTCTCTTTTCCTTTCCAGTAGAATTATCGCTGCTTTTCTTAGGAGCCAGGGTTAAGAGTTAAAGTAGTAATGTAATGAATAAACACAATACGCAGTAGTCTCTCATTGGCTGATCAAAGTACAGTGAGTCGTTGACTTACGACCTATGCGAGTTACATCTAATCGACTTTACGACCGCAAAAGTGGTGAAGCATGATTCATGGCAGCGCACTGCGAGTGTTGCGTACGACAGTTGATTGGGCTGCCGGCAGGGCAAACATCTTAAAAGGCCAAGCAGGAGATGATGCAGCTTCACTTTCTAACTGCTCAGAGCAAATCTATTCATCTACTTTCAATGCCACGTCACTGTGGCGCGAAGCTGAGAGCCAATCCTTTGTGTGGGTGGGTTCGATACCTTAAAACTTTAATTTTATTGGACTCGCACGCTGCAGTGTTTGTGACAGGAAGCGCGTCCCAAGTTTTGGCAATCAGCTGCTATGCCTGTCCTTTTGTGTTTACTTGCCATCTGTGGTTGGCTTCGTGGAAATGAGCCGATCAAAATGAGGAAAATTTATCTCTTTACTCAAACACGCGCAGTCCGTGGCTGTTGTTATAATCCAATAAAAATGGAGATTGAAGATATGGGACTCGCCCACACAGTGGAGTACAGAAAGGATTGGCTCTCCGCTGCGTGTCACAGTGAAGTGGAATTGAAAATAGATGTATAGATTTAAATGCGTGAGATTTATTCATCTGTTTTTGTTTGGCGTGAGTGTATTTGGATGGAAAGTTGACATACGACCAGATCGAGTTACGACCGGTCTGCCAGAACCAAACGCGGTCGTAAGTCGAGGACTCACTGTACTGTACACTGAGCAGCTTTCAATAACACTCGGCTCTGCTCCGTTCTAACTCTGATTTGTTCAAACACTACGGCAGATTTTCCTCATATTTTTATCGAACTCCAGTTTCGCTCAACCACCGAGGTTGATTTCCGAGAGAGATAGAGAGAAGGAAGCTTAACTCTTTAGTTTTTAGTTTAGTTTTTTAAGTTGTTTAATTCAGTAAATGTTTAATAAATGTGGGTGCATTTGAGCTCATCTGGAATTCCAATCCCTCAAGGAATCAAGTTAAAGTTGAGTTTGGACCTTCGATCTGTCAAGCAGGGAATGCACTTTGAATTCCGAGTCTTGTGGGCGTGGCCCGCAGCGAGAGAGAGAGAGCGAGAGAGGTGTGTATGTGTTAATAAAAAATGTTTAATAATGGTTTAATTAATAAATATGCTAATAGAATGGTTTAATATGTTCATAAAATGTTTAAATGGTTTAATAAATAATTTTTCTTTTACTTTTAACACATATTTCATACAAAATTGGTGTACTTTTATCATTTTTAAAAGGGTTTATCCAGTCCAAAGACTGGTGCCTTGGAACGAATTATGTGTTTAATATGTAAAATGCGACCCCTACTTACGCAATCCCCGCGTTACGAAAAGGGCTGAGGAACGGATTAATTTCGTAGGTAGGGGGCCGACTATGTGTGTGTGTGTGTATATATATATATATATATATACACACACACACAAATTTTAAATCTAAATTTTCGTCCTCTGTATACAAAACAAACTTTTCTTACGAAAAGCGCCAAACGCGCCATTCAAAAATTCAAACAATGCGCGAGATGCTATCCTCATTGGCTGTCTCCCAACATCCCGCCCCGCTGGCCTCCCATTGGCCAAGAGGGAGCTGAACTGTACCCATTCCTGTACCCATACTTTGTTTGTCACACGCGTGAACAATGACGAAGAATAAAAACTAGACTGCGTGCAGGCCTCTTTCACATAATAATTCGATTTCAACTTCCCGTTAGGGCAAAAAAATGCTTCGGGGACTATTTTCAATTGAAAGTTGACATCCTTTGGCGTCCTTATAATAGTACGTTTTGAAACATGACATCAAATTTAATTGGAATGCGTTAGGTTTAGCTTGTTTTGTGTAAATATGGTTAATTCTTGCTGTGCTGTTGGCGATCAAAACCAAGCAGGCGGTCGCAAAGAGGCAACTTTTCACCGGTAAGTGTGTTTCAGTTTAACCGTAAATTTACAGTTTGATGGTTGATGTTTAGTTTTGAATTCATTCACATACTGTTTGAAATAAATACGCCATGTTTACTTTGACTTTTTGTTAATATTATTAGTTAAATGTTCTTGCTTTCAGAGAAATACTGTGACTGTCAGTATGTTGCCAGCCATACATCATTGGAAGTGCCTTTCAACAAGGTTCATGAGCAAGTTACTTCTTGAATCGCTGTTCTGGACACAAAATTGGTCTGCGGTGTAGATTTGTAAAACCTAACTATATGTATCAGTACAGTAACATTTGGTGTGAAGAGTTATAATTAAAATATGAACACAATTTATTGCATCATATGGATGAGGGTTAGCGGTGTTCATCTGTTGACCTTAGCATTTTCATCTTCTTAAAAATTACCACATGTTTTTATATTGTGTGTGTGAAGTTACATAGGGCCCCTCGATAAAATAAGTTCAGATGGTAGTGCCACCTGTCATAGTAATTGAATTCGATGAAAAAAGTCTGTATTTTTTTTTGTATCATCTGTATGTTTATGTATCATATTAAAATATTCCTTATGAACTCTCAGAGCTTTTTGTGCGATGGTACTTCAAATGTCTCTGTTTTTTCAGTGTACCTAATGTGAAATAATTCTAGTATTTTATTTCATAGACAATCGCGCCTCTTGATGGATGGTACAATTCACATTTTGTTCTTATGTTGCATTCTAGATGGGTGAGTAGCGTATCAGCGAAGCCTGGAATTTCCCAGCAGGTGCTAAACCTGCTTAAGTCAAAGGCAGCAGCTGATTCAAGAAACCACAGCTACTGCCTGATGGAATGTCTCAGAGGAAGCATCTTGACTGGGATCCAAAGCATCAAGAGATGGTTGGCTTTGTTGACCTTGGTGTAGGGTCACTGGAAGGTGGTACAGGAGAGGCTACTGAGGCACTTCTTGTTGTGGCTGTTGGCCTCCAGGGCCAGTGGAAAGTGCCTGTTGCATATTTTTTAACCAATAGTTTATCAGCAGAAATCCAGTGTCAATTGTTATCTGTTATTTGTTCACTGTATGAATGTAATGTTTTGGCTCTTGTTATGGCTGGTCATACTACAAATCAAAAAATGGCAACTCTTAGGTTATTCAATTGTACATGGTAATATCAATTGTAGTTTTCCACACCTATCTGACAATTCTCGTAATATACCTATGTTCTTTAATGCTTGTCACCTGCTTAAAAATGTCAGAGGTGCACTTCGTTCTTTAAGTGAAATTAAACCGCCTGTTGGTACAGCTAAATTTTTGCAGGAACTTCAAGCTTCTGAAGGTATACATGCTGCAAACAAACTTACTATTAAACATATTCCTTTCCAAAATCAGACAATGAATGTGGGGTTAGCAGCACATGAAGGAGGGTTGAACAGGACTGTTGGCTCGTGAGTTTTTTTGAGAGTGATCATTGCAGCGTTATATTTCGTTATCCATCATGGACCCAAAGAAAGTCATTTCTGGTGACACCGAAAAGAAGAAGCGGGCTCCGTTATCAATCGAAGTGAAGCAGGAGATAATAAAAAAATACAAAAGTGGGATGCGGTTGAGCGAAATCGCAAAGGAGTATGGCCGAAACCCCTCTACAATCGGGATGATATTGAAGCAGAAGGAGACCTTAAAAGCGGAGATACAGTGACGGAGGCGATTATTTCGGAAAAAGCAACCGCCATATTTAAGGACCTCATGAAGGAGGGTGGGGGTGAGGGTTCTTCAGACCAGCAACCCCCGGACTTTAAAAGCGTCGCATGGGTGGTTCGAGAGATTTAAAAAAAGGTAAATAATTTTCTTTTACTTTTAATATATACTTCCTACATATTTCAAACAAAATTGGTATACTTTTATAATTTTTAAAGGGTTCATGAGGTAGTTTTGGGAGCCTTGGAACGAATCACACGTTTTACATGTAAAATGTGCCTCTACTTACAAAAACTCCAGGTTACGAAAAAGGCGCTGGAACAGGTTAATTTTGTATGTAGAGGGCCGACTGTGTGTGTGTGTGTGTGTGTGTATGTATATATATATATATATGACACACACACACACACACACACACACACACACACACTGGGGGGTTCGGGGTGTCAGGGAGAGGTAGTACCTTGAGGCAGGAGCACGCCATGCCCTTCTCAGGCAGCCCCTGGTCCTGTCACTGGTCCTCACCTGGCACTCAGCTTTCACCTGTGGCTCCTTGTAGCTTTCGCATGCAACAGCGGCCACCCCTGGACAACGCCTTTGGCGAGTCAGCTGAACCAGGTGAAGGTAGCTGATGGGTCTTAAACTCTCAGTGAGTTAGGTTTGGGCTGTGCCAGCCCTACTGCATGCGAAGACTGACTCCCGGCAGAACAATCGGAAGAGATCATCACCTGAGATCCAACGGTTGTGAAGGCGGTGACAGCAAGCGTCATGGAGTGCCTAGAACTGGACATGGCACCGATAGAAGTCCTGGTCATTAACTGCAGCCTGGCAGTCTCCCGTTGTAACGGTTCCCCGTGCCACTGGATCAAGACTCCCCAGGCCGAGAGAGTGGAATTGCCACTGTGCAACGGTCTTCTCACTATAAAGCCTTCACACAGGTTCGTTTTGCATCTCATCTCATCAACCGACCTGTCAGCATACACCCCTCAAGTCCTGCGGCGATGGGCATGTGGCGGAGCAACAGGTGGAGATGAACACTGGCAGTTGTAGTCACAAACCTGAACGCAGGCGGTCCATGGGTAAGTGGTCGCTCTGTTTCTGAATCTAAGGGCAACAAAACAGTTCGGCAGCACCTGTGGACGACTGGGCAGCCTCTTTAGGATAGCACTGCCCACCCTCACACGAGGAAGGGAGCTAGAAAAGGTGCCCCAGACAAATGCTTGCCCTTCTAGTGTCTGGTCAGCTTACCGCGGATGACAGACTCATCCTCGTATCGGTCGAACAATGCAAAAGAAGAAAAAAAACTCCAGAGGCTCATTCTTGGAGCCTGGAATGTCCGAACGCTTCTGGACTGAGCTGGCACACCGAGACCAGAGAGAAGAACAGTGCTTGTTGCAAAGGAGCTCCAGCAATACCGGATAGACATTGCTGCACTCAGCGAAACACGTCTTGCCAATGAAGGATCCCTGAGAGAAGAAGGAGGTGGATACACTTTCTTCTGGAAAGGAAAGTCGCAAGCTGAGGACAGGATACATGGTGTTGGGTTTGCCATTAGAACAGCACTGCTGAAGGACATACCAGCCCTGTCTGTAGGAATCAGCGAACGTCTCATGACATTGCGCATTCCTCTCAGCAAGGTCAGACACCTCACAGTCATCACTGCATATGCTCCTACACTCACCAGTCCAGAAGAAGACAAGGAGCAGTTCTATGAACACTTTGACGAGGTCATTAGGTCAACTTCACAGAATGACAAACTTGCTGTGCTAGGCGCTTTCAACGCTAGAGTAGGAAGAGGCCAAAACAGCTGGAAAGGCATTCTGGGCAGACATGGTGTAGGCAAAAATCAATGAAAAGGGCCTGCTCCTCCTTAACAAGTATGCAGAACACAGCCTTTGTATCATCAACACCTTGTTCAGGATGGCAGACAAGTATAAAACCACCTGGATGCACCCACAGTCTAAACACTGGCACATGATCGACTTTGTTATTGTACACCAACGTGACATCAGAGACACCCAAGTGACCCGTGCCATGAGAGGTGCTGAATGCTGAACTGATCATAGACTGGTCAGGGCTGTAATGTCACTGTACATCACTCTGCCTAACAGAAACTGACCCAAGACTGTCAGGGCCTCCTACAATGTTACTAGGCTGAACAACCCAATCCATCTGGCAAAGTTCCAAGAAGCACTTGATGGAAAACTCAAAGATGGTCTGACCTCCAAAAGCAGCACCAAAAATTGGTCCCCTTTTAAGGATACCGTTGCTGAGACTGCAAAAGAAGTGCTTGGAGTTAAAACTAGACTGCATGAAGTTTGCATCTCGAAAACAATGACAAGATCAGAGAAGCCCTCCAAACTAAAAACAAGGCCTACATTCAGTGGCAGAATGATCCATCCTCGGTCTCTAAGCGTGAAAGATTTAAAACTCTGCAGGCAAAGGTCCAGTCTGACCTTCGACTGACGCAGGACCAGTGGTGGCAGGATAAAGCCGCCGAAGTCCAGCACTATGCAGATACCCACAACTCCAACAAATTCTTTAACGCTTTGAAGACAGTCTTTGGCCCCTCCACCACAGGCTGCTCACCGTTGTTGTCCTCAGACGGTTCTGCCCTCATCAAAGACCAAGAGGGCTTGAGCAGGTGCTGGCAAGAGCACTTCAGTAACCTGCTTAACCGATCTTCCAGATTCTCCAGCAGCCAGTGCAAGACTTGCAGAACCCCTGACAATACATGAAACCAAAAGAGCAATCCGTCAGGCAAATTCGGGTAGAGTGTCGGGAAAAGACAGCATTCCTGCCGAGATCTACAAAGTGGCAGGCCCTAATGCCCTCGAAGCCTTTCATTATGTCCTGCTGAGTATCTGAGAAGAGGAGGTGATGCCTGATGACTTCCGTGATGCCCTGATTGTCTCCCTCTACAAGAACAAGGGAAGCAAATCCGAATGTGGGAACTACAGGGGCATCTCCCTCCTCTCTGTTGCAGGGAAGATCTTTGCCAGAGTTGTGCTCAACAGACTTATCATAGTATCAGAGCAAAACCTGCCAGAAGCACAGTGCGGCTTCAGGCCTGACAGAAGTACTGTTGATATGATCTTTGCCATGAGACAACTCCAGGAAAAGTGCATTGAACAAAACATGCACCTATTCTCTGTCTTCATAGATCTGACCAAGGCATTTGATACAGTCAATAGAGAGGCCCTCTGGACAGTCCTAGAACGTATCGGATGTCCGCCAAAGTTTGTATCAATGATCAGGCTTTTCCACGATGGCATGACTGGCCAGGTCCTCTCCAGCAGGAATGTGTCAGAAGCCTTCACAATCAGCAGCGGTGTGAAGCAGGGCTGTGTCTAGTGTTTAACATGTTCTTCAGCTGCATGTTGTCCCATGCCGTGCGAGACCTGGAGAAAGGGGTCTATATTCGCTACCGTTTGGATGGCTCCCTATTCAACCTGCGTTGTCTCACTGCCAAGACAAAGAGCCTGCAAACTCTCCTTCAAGAGGCCCTCTTTGCTGATGACTGCGCCCTTGTGGCCCACACAGAATTCGACCTGAAGATGATGCTGGACCGCTTATCTGAGGTCTCCAAACTCTTTGACCTGACTGTCAGTCTCAGCAAGACGGAGGTGCTTCACCAACCTGCACCAAACACCCACCCTCCCGCACCCAGCAACGACACACCACTCGCCAATTTTAAACATTTCAAGTACCTGGGAAGCACCATTTCCTGTGATGGTTCCCTGGACAAAGAAATCACTTATAGGATCGGCAAGGCTAGTCAGGCACTGGGCAGACTCCACATCCGAGTGCTCAAGCAACACCATATATGGCTATCAACAAACCTGAAGGTCTACAATGCTGTGGTACTCCCATGCCTTCTCTACAGTTGTGAAACATGGACACTGTATCGCAGACATGTCAAAAAGCTGGAGCACTTCCACATGCAAGCTCTTCGCTCCATCCTCAGAATCAGCTGGCAGGACCACATTACCAACTTGGAGGTCCTACAGCATGCCAACTCCACCAGCATTGAGTCTATGATCATCAAGGCTCAACTTCGATGGTTGGGGAATGTAATTCGAATGGAGGAGTTCAGGATGTCAAGATCCATGATATATGGTGAACTCCAGCTCGGCAAAAGAAACCAAGGCTGCCCAAAGCTGCGATACAAATACATTGTGAAAGCAAAGATACAGTGGTGTCAAATCAAGCCGAAGAGCAGCATGCTATAGTCAGACCAAAATGGGTGGCCTCAATCCACATAGCAGTTGCCAACTTTGAAAAAGTGCGGTGCCAGAAGCTCACTGCTGCCAGACACAAGCGGCACAGAACTGCATCAGCAGTAATCACTAGAACGGACTTCCTTGCACTGTTCAAGACTCTGCGCCTCCAGGCTAGGACTGCAGAGTCACCTTCGCATTCATCGATGAGCCGCAAAATGCAAACATCATCATCGGATCCGATGGACAACCAAGACAGAAGAGATACATACACTATGGTAGCTTTCAAGAATAATGTACCAACGGAACAAAATATAAAAAAACAGGACTCAAATTACTATAATTTTCATATTAAAATGTGACTGCAGAAAATGTCTTTTCAGGCATCTGTGTGTTTTCTGTCCTGATATACATAAGAAACTCAACCAAATGACTAAGGGTTTTTTAAATATCCATTTAATAGGAAAAAACAACACACTTTGTTTTAATTAGTACCATGTTCAAACACTTGTTGAATAAACTATATAAGCCAGTTAAACATGTGAAAATGGAGATAGCACCAACTATAACAAGCAATAGTGAGCAAGTAGTACTCAAAAGTCATGGATTAACTCACATCACATCACCGCTTCTTTGGTTTGTAATGCTCTCTAACTTTCTCAGTCTAAAACGCTGTTTTGTCCTCACTCTGGGTGAGGGGTGTGGCTGAGCTGCTCGGACTAAATGCAGTTAATACCTGAATTCAGTCATCTCATGCCTAATGCAATACGTTCCTCTAGTGGGCATTTTTGCAAACTACAGTGTTGTATGTTTTTCAAAGAGAATGCATTTAAAGGCGTTTTTATGTGTGCTGTATAATGTTTATATTTATTATCAATAAATATCACAGTAAAAAAATTAAGTTTTTCTTAATCATTACTACATTTTCCCACATTAATACTGTATTAATGAGTAAGACTGTCTATAGAATGTGTTTAAGAAGCATATTTTAGCATATTTAATAGATACATAGTATTTTACTTCCGGCTGCTCATTCGCATATGTAACGTGATACATGGGGTTTTACTTCCGGGTACAGAACTCGCACATTATCTCGATTCGCGGGAGGGCCCGGAACCAAACCCCCACAAATGTCAAAGGCCTACTGTACTTCCCTATATTATTAAAATTAGCATTACTTAAATGATTGATGGTTATCTTAACTGTTCTGTGCATCTGATCTATTCATCTTATTCCAACATAAGTAGTGTGCTTGATAGCTTCTTGCATAATTTAACAGAAAAACATTCTTCTGTTGGGTACCCAGAATTCCCTCCCCCTATTTAAATAGTCTCCTTAAAATCAAGTCCTTGCAGCAGCACCATACAAACTGTTTACATCAGATATCTGGTTGTATACAGAAGTGGCGTTTTCAGTGAGGTGTTGGAAAGCTTCTCTGCCATGTATACATCAACAAAAGCCATATACACCCATACATCACATCACTACTCAGTTACCAAGAGGAATATTCAAAAGATCCAGAATGATTATAAATGTCCAATTAAAACCCATCAACTTGGCATGTTTGGCCCCTCTACACATATGTTTAAAAGTGTTTAGACAGAGTGCCTACTCTGTGGCCATATGTGAATCAGACATAAAAAAATTAAGTAGACCATTTTCACCTTAGTTCACTTTAGTCCAAAAGTAATGCAGTACAGTGGAGCCTCGAAATCAAGCACTCTAGAGTCCAAACAAATCAGAATCTGAACAAAAAATCCGTGAGTTCTTCCGTCCGGGAAACCAAACAAAAACCGGAAGTCGAACTCGAGAAACGCGTGAGGAAAAAGTGCAAGACTTACGGAAGTCCGGAAGTTGTTGATACTATGTATGTTCTGGGGAAGTCCGGAAGTTGTTGATACTATGCATCAAGCTAATAAAGCTGTCCTGGAGAAGTCATTTACGTATGCCAATTGCTCACCACCACAAAAGGTTAAAATTCTTATCTTTATTGTAGTTATGCTTTAACTTTTCTGTGATTTTTATTTTAGTGTGTTATGGTCTCTCACAAAAGAGTTGTGCGTTGAAATGTGCGTTGGAGAGGGACGTGGCTCTCACACACACCGGTGGAGTGCTAAACACTCACATGTAATTCCATTTAATCGCGGGCTATAAAGACTAGCAGCACTCTTCCTGGTGCTAGAAGATTGTTCCTCTTCCCCGTGATCTCTCTGGCTCTCAGGTCTGTTCCTGCTTTAATTTGATTTCCTCTCCACCCGCGTGTGACAGCCGTGCCCCTCTCCAATGCAAATTTCAACATGCAACTCTTTTGTTACACTAAATTATAACACACTAAAATAAAAAACACAGAAAAGTTAAAGAGTCTCTCAAAACACAGACCATAACATAGTGTACTGTATTCAATAATTTTTTCACTTAATTTGCGGACCTATGGTCTGAGTTACGCTACCAATAACTTCTGTTTAAACGACGACGGAATGGATTAAGATCATTTACATTATTTGGGAAAAGCGGATTGGGAATCCGAACAAATCGGAATCTGAACAGCCATCTGGAACGGATTAAGTTCAAGTACTGGGGCTCCACTGTATGCCATGGCCCTTCATATAAATAATTTATTTATTCAAATCCTGAAAAGTGATCAAATATATCAAGCAAGAAAAACTTGCTCACATGTAAGCAATATAACCATGGTATTCCATATATATTCTATTGTGCAATGCAGTGTTTCCACGAGGCTAAATTGGCACAACAGTGGCACAAACTATTTTAGTTTGGCACAAGGAATTATTGGCATTGCGCCAGTAATTTTTTGTCTTTCTTCTGTTTTATGTAACACAATCTACAACTTGCTCATAAATAATGTTAAACAGCTGTCAAAATGTTCAGCAATATCGAAAATAGACCAATTCACGAATGAGACATTTCGGGGCAGACTGGTTCCCACTATGTTATATGCACAATGAATGCATACAACCGTACATGACAACATCAGTGTAAGTAATAAACTTGACCGTAGCCAGGTGATTCTGATTTGGAAAACGTGCATGTGTGTGTGTGTGTGTGTGTGTGTGTTAGTGTGGACAGAATTCAATAAAAGTAAGCTACCTGTGAACTATGAATAAAAGTTAAAAACACTGAAATTCTTGCCAGTACAAGCACAAATTCTTCTTGTTTCTAAGTTTTTTAAATCAATGATTTTGTCTCCAGATGGCCTCAGATTTCATATTTCAATTGCAAATTTTGAATTTTTTTTTCTGGGGAGGCCCCAAAGCATTGCCCCAATTCTCTTTAATTGTAACACTAGTCTGATGTCATTCATTCATTTTCTGAACTGCTTAATCCTAATAAGGGTCGCAGGGAGGCTGGTCTCTGGGCATCTCAGCTGACTCTGGGCAAGGGCAGAGTACACCCTAAACAGCCCACCAGGCCATCGCTGGGGAGAAACATGCAAACATATGCAGATACTCTTGTCGAAAGTCAGCAATGGTTCTTTTTACATACCTCACACCACAGGCAAGTGGTACCGGTGGTGTAGTGGTTAAGGTGCTGCGCTCATGATCGGGGGGTTGTGAGTTTGAATCCCACTGAGACCCCCACTGTGCTAAGACCCCTGGGCAAGGTCTCAACCACAAGTGTGCCTGTGTTCACCCAGCAATAAAAATGGGTACCAGTAAAAATATAGTGGGAAGGTGACCTGTGATGGACAAGCGTCCCATCCAGAAGGAGCTGAACTCCTGGTTGCTTCATGCTACAGAAACCGGGGATAAGCACCGGCCTGATGAGCCACTAGGCCCAGGAGTAAAAACCCAACAGACTTTAACTACCTTACCTTACTACACCATAGGCAGTGAGAGACATGGCCGACCTTTGATAACCCCAGTTAGCTGCACTAGGGAGGACAATGGTGACAACCGTTGACAGTGAGGCTTGAACCCCTAACCTTAGGATCGGCAATCTAGCATCTTACCATCAGGCCACCACTGCCCTGTGATGTCATTTCTGGCCAAAAATACAACCATTATGCGTGAAGTGCTCTACCTTTGAAAATCTAAGCTATATTATTATTATTATTATTATTATTATTAACAACAGCAACAAAAACAATACCTATTAATTGTAGTTTGGCACCAAAATTTGGTGCAGGTTTGAAATTTTTCAGGATGACCGCAAATACAATCATTGACCTTAAATTTGACAGACCATTTCCAAAAATATGCAAATTTCAGTTTGAATTAATTCAACTCCCTTCTTAATTAAATTTGGTTGTACTTTTGATCAAGACTGCTTATGTTCGAGTTGGGTCTAAGTTCATTGTCACGCTTCACATACGGAACACGATAAGTGACATGCAATCAGGAGGAACAGGTGAAGCAGAGCCTCCCCTGTCAATCTTGAAAAGAAAAGAAGGCTAAAATATAATAAATGTTAATATTTGTCAGCTGGTATTTATTGCAAACCCTTTTGCTGTTCAAGTCTGTCTGTCTGTCTTCCTTTCGGCTTTTTCCCTTTTACTCGGGAGTCGCCACAGCGAATCATCTGATTCGCACGTTTGATTTGGCAGAGGGTTTTTACGTCGGATGCCCTTCCTGTCACAACCCTTTTTTAGCAAGGGACAGAAACACGCTGATGACTTTGCAGCTACTCTTTACGAACTTTTGCTGTTCAAGTCCAATATTAAAATTATATTTTTCAATAAAGAACAGCACAATTTCCAGATGTCCCATTCAGATACAAGGTGGAGCTGCGTGGTGAGGAAGCACTCTGATGTGCCTCTCAGGTGGCTTGTGTCTCTTACAAACTGTGCTGTTATGCGATGCAAATAGTGTGTCACTGATAAAATGCTTTCAAACACTCAGATTATATTCTCTGCATTTTCATAATGCGGACAAGGTATGAAATGTATTTCTGTAACGTGTTTAGGCTGCAGATTAATCATAAAACCCAGTTTAAAAAAAATAAAATAAGTCTTCGGTGAGACGAACACTACCCCTGACTCATGGTAGAGGGCGATTGTGAGCACACAGATTCTTGAGCAACCTGCATTCTCTTGGTTTGTAGTTTACATTTCCTTTACAAGACACCTTATCAAAATGGAAGAATGCATTTCCAAAATGACTAAATTCGCAAATCTGGACTTTCAATCAAAAAAAGACGAGCAGTTGGAATAAATTTTAACCTCACGTGAAATATGCATATATCAAACACGCTTCATATGAAAAAAATATATATAAAATTAACAAAATAGAAGGAAACATATGGGATTGCATTACACTACACAAACTATGTGGACAGTCGTGTCATTGCTTCTCTCTTTGGTATTATTTGATGTCTGTTGTCAATCAAATGATGAATAATATACTCAAGTTTTATACATAAATCCGACTCTAAAAGAGAGTCAATGCCTCACAAACTATCAGTCTCACTGCATGTCATTGGTTCATAATTCTGGGGACGCAGTGCCTTCTTTTATCTAAAGGCTTTGTATTTATTATGTTATAACTATGTCAGGTTTATCACGTATGCGGTTCTTCTGAATGCTGCTTTCCCCATATTGAATAAAAACTATTTCTTGTTTTTCCCACCAGTATAGGCATTTCATAGTACTTTAATACTGGATTGGTTGTTTGTAGTTCAGGTGATTACTGACAGATTTTGCATGAAATGCCTCATGAAAAGGCTGCTTTTTAGTTTTTATAACGATAGGTTCAAATCCCAAACAAATTTTACCAATATTTTTTGATGTCCACATCACATGAAACATTGACAACATTTTAAATTTTATTATTATTATTTTTCTTCTATAAGGGCAGTTATCTTCTTGTTATATCATAAAAGTAAAGTGACCCAACTATCATAATGTAAACTCAATCTGAAATTTAAGGTCCAAGTTACAGTTTTCAATTCTTCATTTTTTCCCCCCATTTCCATCCTTTTTCTTTGAACAAACGCTTTAACTGAGGACCAGGTCCTACTGGTCCACATCCAAGGAAATGGGAAATGTGCCTGCTCTATCTTTGTATAATTTCAGTACTGCTGTCTGGAGGTCAACAATAAACAATTTGTAGGTCATTTCTCAATGTGCAAGCTTTTGTAAAGTTTGGCTTTAATTCTTCTTTTAATAAAGCTTCTTGCCAACCGCTTTTGCGCATGCTCGCAGTGACGTCACACCAGACTCACGCGCCAGGTATGATAGAGGACACGTTTAATTTGGGTCGCGTACTGTAACCAATGTCAACCCAAATCGTGTAGAACACTCAAGTGACGTGTCAAAGATTCTGTTCGGGCCTTAATGTCTGGATTGCCATAGTAACAGTGCTGCTTAAATCATGATTTATAATGCGTGTTCGCGTGCACCGGTAAATGACGTTAAAATATCAAATCCAACCCATTTCCATTAAAATTGAACTACGGGTCGAGTCTTCGAAAAACCAAGTGCATAATATACAAGACAAACTACAGGTTTATATCATAAACTATAAAAACACCCGGGTGATGACCCTTATGTTTGCTGGAGCCACGATAATCTCGTATCGTGAGCGAAATTAATCAACAACATCCACGAATAATGAGGAGATCTTACCGTAACGCGGTGCTTCGGTGCGTCAAACAAGCGTGTCCGCTGTGAATGAGAGGAGCACGAGAGCCCACCCACTCTCCTTCACGCCAAAACCGGTCTTTCGAGGAGAGGGGGTTTTGATTTCCACTCGTATTCCGACAAGTCCCGCCTCCATTTGGGATCGACAGCAGTGCACCGATTCCCTCATTACAATTGGCTCCCAACAATCATGCGCTGTGCTGAAGGCGAGGAGACTGTTCAGGTCTGACACCCTATCGATGTGTGTGTCGTCACAAACATGATCTACACTGGGTTCTTCCTGGAAAAATACAAAGAGGAGCAATTCACATTAATTTAAAAGACACAAAGAAACAAGAGAATCTAACCTTAAGGGTGAAAGCAGTCACAACTCATTCAATTTCCAAACCCTTCCAGGGTTGCAGGGGGACTGGAGCCTATCACAGCCAGTACTGGGCAAAGGCAGGGTATACCACTGAGGAGTATTCAAAAGATAAAATGTGATAAGACTGATTTTTTTTTTCTTGAAGATTATAGTGGAGCAACACACTTGGGAAAATGTCAAAGGCATGAGTTCGATTTTCTTCTCGTGTGCGTGGCCATACTGGCAACCAAATAAATGAAGTAAATAGGAGCAAAAAATATACTTAAATCTGTTCATCATCAGTTCATTTTCTGTAACCGCTTCATCCTAATTAGGGTCACGGGGAGGCTGGTGCCCATCCCAGCCAACTCTGGGCGAGGGCAGAATACACCCTGGACAGCTCGCCAGGCCATCGCAGGGCGGAAACACACTTACGGCTTTGCAGCCTACTCTTGTCGAAAGTCAGCAATGGTTCTTTTACATGCCTCACACCACAGACAGTGAGAGTCATGGCCAGCCTTTGATAACCCAGTTAGCTGCACTGGGGGGGACAGTGACAACCTTGTGGAGAGTGGGACTCGAACCCCCAACCTTTGGATCAGCGATCCGGCACCTTATACCACTAGACCACCACTACCCCACTTAAATCTGTTCTCATTTAAAATAATTTTGTCTGTCATATATTGCTGTCTGCTTACCCATAACAATTTGGGGCCATAACACCCGTCTCCAGTATTGTCCTTGAGAATACAGTAAATCTCGTTCCTGTTGCACTGTACTCTGTCTCCTGCTTTCCTGGGTTCGTCTGAGAGCCGTAGCGTAACAGAATTTTCTGTCCCAAAATGGACCAAGCAGAGACCGAGAACCTCAAGCAGGTGTTGTCCAGCCAGGGGCTCCTGTTGAGCCAACGTGATACTACCCTGAACCTAGTGTTGAATAATTTCCAAGGGTTGGCCACCAGCGTGGCTCAGCTCACCGAAAGGATGGGCTCCATTGCTACCCAGCTTGCCACCCGGACCCCTCACACCGATCTTCCGACTTCTGCACTGGCAACGGCACCAGCCATGCTCGCCACGTCCCGTGAGCCGTACATCCCCACACCAGCGCGGTATTCAGGTACGATAGGTCCATGCGCTGAGTTCCTCCACCCGTGCTCACTCGTCTTTAGTCAACAGCCACTCTCGTCTGACACGGACCAAGCTAAGACTGCATTCATTACGAGGTTGCTCACTGATCAAACCTTGTCTTGAGTGTTAGCAGTTGCAGCCCATAACCCAGAGGGGGGGGGGCACAAACCAGTGTCTCTCCCTCACGCCGGTCCCAAGGCCGGATAAATGCAGAGGGTTGCGTCAGGAAGGGCATCCGGCGTAAAACAAATGCCAAATAAACTGTGCGAATCACAATAAAGAATGACATACCGGATCGGTCGAGGCCCGGGTTAACAACGACCGCCATCAGTGCCGTCAACCAACAGGGTGCTGATGGAAATTGGACTACTGTTGGTCAAAGACGTCGAAGAAGGAGAGGCGGGAGGCGTGTCCGTTGCCAGAGAGAGAAGAGGAAAGACATGAGTCTAGGACTGAAAGTAGGGACTTTGAACGTTGGAACTATGGCAGGAAAAGGTAGAGAGCTGGCTGACATGATGCAGAGGAGGAAGGTGGACATACTGTGTGTTCAGGAGACCAGGTGGAAAGGTAACAAGGCTAGAAGCATAGGAGCAGGGTTTAAGCTGTTTTATCATGGTGTGGATGGGAAGAGAAATGGAGTCGGAGTCATCTTGAAGGAGGAGTTTATCAGGAATGTTCTAGAAGTGAAAAGAGTGTCAGACAGAGTGATGAGTCTCAAGTTAGAAATTGAAGGTGTGATGGTCAATGTTGTTAGTGCTTATGCCCCACAGACAGGATGTGAGCGAAAAGAGAAGGAGAGATTCTGGAGGGAGTTAGATGAAGTGATGCAGAGTACCCCCAGAGGTGAAAGAGTGGTCATTGGGCCAGACTTCAATGGACATGTTGGTGCAGGAAACAGAGGGGACGAGGAAGTGATGGGTAGGTTTGGTATCCAGGACAGGAACGCAGAAGGACAGATGTTGGTAGATTTGCAAAAAGGATGGAAATGGCTGAATACTTTCTTCCAGAAGAGAGAGGAGCATAGGGTGACTTATAAAAGTGGAGGTAGGAGCACACAGGTAGACTACATCTTGTGCAGGCGATGTAATTTAAAGGAAGTCAGTGACTGCAAAGTAGTAGTGGGTGAGAGTGTTGCTAAACAGCATAGGATGGTGGTGTGCAGGATGACACTGATGGTGAGGAAGGTGAAGAAGGCAAAGGCAGAGCAGAAGACAAAGTGGTGGAAGCTGAAAAAGGAGGAGTGTTGTGTTGTCTTCAAGGAGGAGTTGAAACAAGCTTTGGGTGGTCAGGAAGTGCTTCCAGATGACTGGACAACTACAGCTAATGTGATCAGGGAGACAGGTAGGAGAATACTTGGTGTGTCATCTGGAAGGAAAGTAGATAAGGAGACTTGGTGGTGGAATGAGGAAGTGCAGGAGTGTGTAGAAAAGAAGAGGTTAGCGAAGAAGAAGTGGGACATTGAGAAAACCGAAGAGAGTAAACAGGAGTACAGGGAGACACAGCGTAAGGCGAAGGTAGCGGTGTCAAAGGCCAAACAGAGGGCATATGATGACTTGTATGCTTGGTTGGAAAGTAAAGAGGGAGAAAATGATTTATACAGGTTGGCACAGCAGAGAAATAGAGATGGCAAGGATGTGCAGCAAGTTAGATTGATAAAGGACAGAGAGGGAAATGTATTGACTGATGACAGAAGTGTGCTGGGAAGATGGAAAGAGTACTTTGAAGAGCTGATGAATGAGGAAAATGAGAGAGAAAAAAGAGTAGAAGACTTGACCATTGAGGACCAGGAAGTAGCAAAGATTAGTAAGGGTGAAGTGAGGAGGGCATTGAAGAGGATGAAGAATGGAAAGGCAGTTGGTCCTGATGACATACCGGTGGAGGTATGGAAGTGTCTAGGAGAGGTAGCAGTAGATTTTCTGACAAGAACATTTAACAAGGTCTTAGAGAGTGAGAGGATGCCAGAGGAATGGAGGAGAAGTGTGCTGGTGCCCATTTTTAAGAACAAGGGAGACGTGCAGAGTTGTGGCAACTGCAGAGGGATAAAGTTGATGAGCCATACGATGAAGTTATGGGAAAGAATAGTGGAAGCTAGACTAAGGGCAGAGGTCAGCATTTGTGAACAACAGTTTGGTTTCATGCCACGAAAAAGCACCACAGATGCAGTGTTTGCCTTGAGGATGTTAATGGAGAAGTACAGAGAAGGTCAGACGGAGCTGCATTGTGCCTTTGTGGATCTGGAGAAAGCATATGACAGGGTGCCGAGAGAAGAACTGTGGTCTTGCATGAGGAAGTCTGGAGTGGCAGAGAAGTATGTTAGAGTGGTACAGGACATGTATGAGAGATGTAAGACAGTGGTGAGGTGTGCTGTCGGTGTGACACAAGAGTTCAAGGTGGAGGTGGGACTGCATCAAGGGTCAGCTCTCAGCCCCTTCTTGTTTGCTATGGTGATGGACAGGCTGACAGACGAGGTTAGACAAGATTACCCATGGACTATGATGTTTGCAGATGACATTGTGATCTGTAGTGAGAGCAGAGAAAAAGTGCAGGAAAATCTAGAGAGGTGGAGGTATGCCCTGGAAAGGAGGGAAATGAAGATTAGCCTCAGTAAGACAGAATACATGTGCATGAATGACAAGGACCCAAGAGGAACGGTGAGATTACAGGGAGCAGAGATAAGAAAGGTGGAGGATTTTAAGTACTTAGGCTCAACAATCCAGAGCAATGGAGAGTGTGGAAAAGAGGTGAAGAAGCATGTGCAGGCAGGTTGGAATGGTTGGAGAAAAGCAGAGCTGGAGGTAGCAGAGATGAAAATGTTGAGGTTCTCTTTGGGAGTAACGAGGATGGATAGGATTAGGAATGAGCATATCAGAGGGACAGCACATGTAAGACGTTTTGGAGACAAAGTCAGAGAGGCTAGATTGAGATGGTTTGGACATGTACAGAGGAGGGATAGTGAGTATATTGGTAATAGGATGCTGAGGCTGGAACTACCAGGCAAAAGGCCTAGAGGAAGACCAAAGAGACGATTCATGGATGTGGTGAAGGAGGACATGAAGGTCGTTGGTGTAAGAGAAGAAGATGCAAAGGATAGGGTGAGATGGAGGCAGATGATTCGTTGTGGCGACCCCTGAAGGGAAAAGCCGAAAGGAAAAGAAGAAGACTATGACCAATTCATACTAGAGATGAAAAGAGTATTTGACCACCCAGCCTCCGAGCAGCCCCGCTATTTTCCAAAACCACCTCATCTCAAACCTCCTTGGACTCCTTTCCACCGGACAGAGGGTACTGAGCCCATGCAGCTTGGCCTCACCAAACTGATACCAAGAGAAAGACAACATTGACTGGCCAACCGCCTCTGCATCTACTGCGCTGAGAAGGGACATTACCTCCCCCAATGTCCAGCGCTGCTGGGTTCACCAGCGGGGTGGGGGTGGGGATTCTCCTCAAGTCCCAGGAAGGGCCTTCAGATTAAAGGTATGCTATGGTCTAGTGGTATAGGGCGCTGGATCGCTGATCCAAAGGTTGGGGGTTCGAGTCCCACTCTCCACAAGGTTGTCACTGTCCCCCCAAGTGCGGCAAACTGGGTTATCAGAGGCGGGCCATGTCTCTCACTGTCTATGGTGAGAGGCATGTAAAAGAACCATTGCTGACTTTCGTAAAGAGTAGGCTGCAAAGTCGTCAGCGTGTTTCTATCTCTTGCTAAAAGGGTTGTGACAGGAAGGGCATCCGACGTAAAAACCTCTGCCAAAATCAAACGTGCGAATCAGATGATTCGCTGTGGCGACTCCCGAGTAAAAGGGAAAAAGCCGAAAGGAAGACAGACAAGACACTCCATACGACAAACCCAGCCAGTTCAAGTTTTCATTGACTCAGGTGCCGATGACAACTTTATTGACTCGGAGCTAGGTAAGCTCCATCATCTGCCGGTATATGAACTCCCAGTTCCTGAAAAGTTTATGAACTGACCAGCTCTCTTGTCACCCCCAGAAAATTTTGAAATTTGAAAGGCTGAGAGGTGGATTTTTGAGCATTTCAACTTTAAAAGCAGTTAGTCTGCGCTATTATAAAATTTACAGAACTTGACGATTATATCTGTAACAAGAAAAAATAAAACAAAGAATTTAGTAAATAATACTGTATGTTCATTATGATTTAAATATATACATTTTATAGTTAAAATGTTAGTTCTGAAATCTATGAGTATGTTATATATGTATTTTATCTAACAATTATCAAAAATTGCATAAAAAACACAGACAAGTTACTTGGTACATGTATTAGAAGTACAATCTGCAAACCAGAAATGACAATATATTACTGTATATACACACTGCAAGACATTCGGCCATTTCCAATGTTCCATATACATATGTAATTATAAACAAGTTCTGTTAGTGCGACTTATAATTATTCATTCCTTCAATAACTAATGGTGACTTGTTAAATGAAAATATCCAACAAAGTACTTGTTCAATATGGATAGGCATAAAATCTTTTAGTATCTTTTAGTAATTATACAATCTTTTACAGTAGGCCCTCGACATTCGCGGGGGTTCGGTTCTGAGCCCTCCCACGAATCGAGATAATCCACGAGTTCTGTACCTGGAAGTAAAACCCCATGTATCACGTCACATGTGCGAATGAGCAGCTGTAAGTAAAATACTATGTATCTATTACGTGCTCTAAAATATGCTTCTTAAACACATTATATAGACAGTCTTACTCATTAATACAGTATTAATGTAGTAAAATATAGTAATGATTAAGATAAACTTTTGAATTTTTACTCTTATTTTTATAGATGATAAAATCTAAACATTATACGGCATATACTGTTGTAAAGCACTCGTTTTAAAGTTTTTTTCAATTATTATTCCAGTACAGTACCTAAGTTAATTCTTAGAATGTTTGTGTGTGAGATTTTATGTTCTGTAGCATGTTTAACAAATGATAACAAAAGGATAAACTTTATTACGCTTAAGTCCTTTTACATTGAACTTGGAGTGACGTCTTCAAGATGGCGCTGCCCAGAGGGCAACGTTGTGGAGTTCTCAAAGTCAAATTGTTTCTTTGGTCGTTTTAATTTGTTTTATTTGTTTGTTCATGTTTTGCACTATGCTCGTCTATGATCGGTCGACCCTACTACAGCTATGAGCAGCTTCAGCTTCGAGCAGCTAAGCACGCAACAACTCCTATCCGTGAGCTTATATGCTATGGGAGGTCAATGCTAACCGCCCAGGCGGAGTTTTCAGAGGCTTGGTTAGCACTTCCGGCCATACTACTTGAAAATGTTCAGTCCCTGCGAAACAAGATGGACGAGCTTCATGCTCAGATTGCAGGGCAGAGGGATCTACAGGACTGTGTTTCTGTGAAACATGGCTCGAGGAGAGTACACCCGATAAGGCGATTATACCAGCTGGCTACACGGCCTTCATCCCCTGCAATCCCAAGCGCCGGAGTCGTCGTTCGGCCCCTTCCCACCTGGGCTTCTTGTTAGCTGGGGTGCGGCTCGCATTGAGCTGCCTACCATAGCATATTAGCTCTGCTAATAGCATATTAGTTCTGCTTAGTTATACACGCCCGAAGACAGTCCGATCTTATAGCTGTAGTAGAGTCGACCGGTCGTAGACGAGCATAGTGCAAAATGAACAAACAAAACAACAAATAAAACAAATTAAAACAAACAAAGAAACAATTTGACTCTGAGAACTCTGCGACGTCGCCCTCTGGGCAGCACCATCTTGGAGACGTCACTCCAACTTCAATGTAAAAAAAACATGAAGAGTACTGTAATAAAGTTTATCCTTTTGGTATCGTTTGTTAAACATTCTACAGAACATAAAATCTCATGCATAAACATGAACTTAGGTACTGTACTGGAATAATAATTGAAAAAGATTTTAATACAACAGTTCAGAGAAAACCGTCGTTTCTCAGGAGAAAGTCTTCTTTCTTCAGAAGAGACATCCAGTGTTTTCTATCGCTTAGCCAGAGAAGACGCATAGCGTTTGAGTGGTAGAGAGCTTAACTGCTAATTAAAACACACACAAAAAAAGAGGCTGATTGACAACTTGTGCGTGAATGAGGAAAAAGGGGCAGGGCATCAGCTCAACCAATCAGGAGAAAGGAGGACAGCCATTGGCTGAATTTGAAGGTTGCTCGGCAGTCAGCGAATAGTCAAATTCCTTAATTAATTAATTTTTTAATTCGATGAATATTTATTTTATTTTTTTTTAAAAACCACAATGCACTGAAGTCGCATGAATTGAAGCGCGAAGTAGCGAGGGATCCCTTTATTTGTCATTTCGTTCCCTCTCACCCCCATGGTGTTGGGGTGGCCGTGGTTACAAACGGGCAACACGCTAGGAATTTCCAGCAGCTTGACTGCTGGTTGCCACCCACAATCTCAAGTGGAACAAGCTAATCAGAGCCTAGAATCCTCACTGCGTTGTGTTGCCTCCCATCGCCCAGCCTCCCAGTCCACACACTTACCATGGATCGAATGCTCTCACAAAACCCTGGTCTGCACTGCTACTGGTATGGCATGATTTCTAGCCCTCTCTGTTCTCCAGTCAGGAGACTGATGTCCCTGTCCCCTCAGTCCAGGACCACTTCCGCAGAGCACACTGGGTCTGTAAGGAAGCTTGCGGAGAGGTCAGCAGCCTGGAATCAGTGAATCTCCAATCGCCACCGGACACCAGCACTGGTCTATAAGGTCGAACAACAGGTTTGGCTTTTCCTCTTCACGCTGATTCCAAGAAAATGGCTCCGAAGTACATCGGTCCTTACACTATCGCGTGCATCATAAACCCCAGTGCCGTCCGGCTGAAACTCACAGTGGCTCTCAAGGTACATCCTGTTTTCTATGTCTCCTGACTTGTTTCCTTTACCACTGACCATAACTCTTTTGATTTAACATTCTGCCCGATTACCATGGACACATGGGGAGCGGCATCAGAGACCTAGTACCATGGTTCAAGCTGTGGCGAGCACTGAATTTCAGCTGCCACCCTCTGACACACAACAATGAAGTTTACGGTCATCAGAGTGGACTTTATATTGGCTATTTGACCATCCCAAATGGCTTCATACTCATTCTGTTGTCCTTCGTCATACATCATTTTGAAATGCCATAACTCTTTGCTTGGTTGATAATCTGGTTGAATCTTCATCAGCCAGAGCTTTCATTGTCCAGAGAGGGTTCTTATTCCACTTTGTGTGTCATTCAGATCTAACCAGAATATTTTGTCCATCATACATCTGTACAATTTAGCTTCCATCATGATGTATTATTATAATAAATGTTCTGGGAGCTCTACCCATACTCCTCTTTCTCCACAGTGAATCTTAGTTCCCATTTGACAGAGCACATCACTTCCTAATAAATTCGCTCTTGAGGCTCAGTAAATTGTAACAGCTTTGTTTCCCTGAGAAGCCTACTATTTTTAACTGCTTTACTTTGAGAGAGGTGCTTTGAGCCATTTCTTCCTATACCTGTATATGTTGCACCAGCGTTAATTTGGGCCCCATCCAGGGTCCTGCTAATTCCCCTGACCTGGTTGACTGACATGGTTGACTTTGTTGGGGGTTCCCCTGTGGGGGTGAAATCTGCCCTCCTTGTTGGCGAAAATATGGGTAGTCTTGTTTTTGATGGTTTAGACATCTTGGCATATCCAGCATCCTCCTCCTCATCGGTTCATCGGAGCTCTTCCTCTTCTGTATTACTGCCATCATCCTCTTTGGCCACACCATCAGTCCTGACTCCATCCTCAGTTCTGTCCCCACCATTGGGCCTCTGCTCAAGGCCCTTAACCCTCAATTGCTCAGGTGTATAAAAATAATGACAATTGTAAGTTGCTCTGGATGAGAACATCTGCCAAATGCTGTAAATATAAATGTAAGTGTACTGTTGATGTGGAGGTTATTTCAGGGGAGGTGTGTACTATAGGGATTGTATCTGTATTGATGGAGTTACTGGCATAGCGACTGGTTGTGGCACTGGGGGTGCTGGTTGAGGTGCTGGGGTGCTGCTGGTTGCACCACCAACACAGCTGACTGTTGAGCTGCACATAGCTGCACATGTGCTAAATGGAGCCACTAGACTAGCTATTCCAAGATGATGGCGGCGCATGCTGTGTGGGGGCTAGGAGCTCTCATCTTTTTTGTATCTTTTCAGGTTTTTGTTTGTGGTTCAAGGACGTAATAAATAATAAAGCATATAAAATAAAAAATATATATAAAAATATAAAATAAAACAGAAGTCTTTACAAAGGCCATGTGCATTCTGTTCTAAGCAGCTGTACCACACTGTTGCAATGAGACAAAGAATACTTCCTACTGTAGTAGTACAGAATATCTTGAGTAGTGGAGAGGAAGCTCAGAAGTTTCAGCTTCCTCAGGAAGAAAAGCTTTTATTGGGCATTCATACCAGGTGTAAGGCATTGACAGATGGGGTCAGGGCAACCTGTCCATGGTTATTGAGGCAGGTCGTGGTTGATTTTGTTTTTTTAGGCACTGGCACAGTGATGCAGGACTTCAGTCAGGAATCACAGAAAACTGCAAGAACATGTAGAAAATATCCAGGAAAACTCTTATCAGTTGGTCACCACATGATTTCATGGTCCGGCCCAACAGCTTACCTGGTCCAGCAGCCCTGTTGAGTTGATCTTCCTCAGGGTAGAACAGACCTGTTGCTGCTACAGCACGAGAGCCTACTGTTGCTCCTCTGGCGGGTACTAGTCTCCCTGATGATCGATGATTCAAGGTGTGCAAAGAAGCTGTTTAGGGTGTCAGGCAGAGTGGGGTTGTGGCCGACCTATTCGATGTTATGCTTGTAGTCTATGATAGTACTAATTACTTTCCACATGTTGCACGGATTATTTTTGGTAAAGCATTCCTCGATGCGCTGTTTGTACCTGAATTTTACGAGTTGGATAGCCTTTTTTCAGTTGTTTTTTGGGCCTTGCTCTAAGCCAGTCTTTCACCTGCTCTGAAGGTTGTGTCCCAAACTTTAAGCAGTGTCGTCTGTCCATGGCTTCTGGATGGAAAAAGCTGTGATGGACTTTGTGAGCAGGACATCATCAGTGCAGAAATGCATGGAGGACAGAACAGCCAACATGTATATCGCCCGATCAGTGCCTCGTTTGAACACATCCCAGTCTGTGTGCTCGAAGCATTCTTGTAATGCTGATGAAGCCGCCGGAATCAGGTTTTTGTTTGTGGTTCAAAGACTTTTAGCGATAATCAAGCAGAAGTCTTTACCCAGACCAAGTCCATTCTGTTCTGTTGGTGTGTTTATGTTGGTGTGTCATGCAGATCTGAGGTTAATACGGTGGTATCAGCTTCTCTGTGATGTGGTCTGACGTGGCCAATTGAGAAGTTAAAAGGCATTGTAAGCTCCTGGGATGTTGCAATAAACCTGATCCAGTGAGCTATTGCCACTGGTCAGGAAGTCAAGGAACCTGTGAAATTTAGGGAGTACTTTTATTCAGTTCTAAATGGTTTCAATCCTTGGAAACAACCACAGACACCTTTCGGTTAGCATTCATCTGAGTGCTAATCAGACAATACAACTCCTCCAGTGTTGAATTAGTGTAGTTTCAGTGGTAAATAAGCTGCAATGATTTTAACAGCTGTGTTCTTTAACTAGTTTGAACAGTCTGCACGTCACTGCCAGATATTCCAGATCAGGGGAGCAGAATATTCCAATGAGGTTGGTAGCAGTACACAACAAGTTATGAACGTACAGTTATATGAAAAAGTATCTGAACCTTTTGGAATTTCTCACATTTCTGCATAAAATCACCATCAATGTGATCTGATCTTTGTCAAAATCACACAGATGAAAAAACAGTGTCTGCTTTAACTAAAACCACCCAAACATTTATAGGTTTTCATATTTTAATGAGGACAGCATGCAAACAATGACAGAAGGGGGAGGAATAAGTAACTGAACCATCACATTTAATATTTTGTATTATTTGCCCCCCCCCCCCGGCAGCAATAACTTCAACCAGACGCTTCCTATAGCTGCAGATCAGTCTGGCACATCGATCAGGACAAATCTTGGCCCATTCTTCTTTACAAAGCTGCTGTAGTTCAGTTAGATTCCTGGGATGTCTGGCATGAATCGCTGTCTTGAGGTCATGCCACAGCATCTCAATGGGGTTCAAGTCTGGACTTTGACTTGGCCACTCCAGAACGTGTATTTATTTTGTTCTTCTGAAACCATTCTGAAGTTGATTCACTTCTGTTTTGGATCATTGTCTTGTTGCAGCATCCATCCTCTTTTTAGCTTCAACTGTCTGACAGACGGCCTCAGGTTTTCCTGCAAAACATCCTGATAAACTTTTGAATTAATTTTTCCATTAATGATTGCAAGTTGTCCAGGCCCCAAGACAGCAAAACAGCCCAAACCATGATGCACCCTTCACCATGCTTCACGGTGGGGATGAGGTGTTGATGTTGGTGAGCTGTTCCATTTTTCCTCCACACATGACGTTGTGTGTTCCTCCCAAACAATTCAACTTTGGGTTTCATCAGTGGACAAAATATTTTGCCAAAACTTCTTTGGAGTGTCCAAGTGCCTTTTTGTGAACATTAAACGAGCAACAAAGTTTTTTCTAGACAGCAGTGGCTTCCTCCTTGGAGTCCTCCCATGAACACCATTCTTGGCCATTGTTTTACATATAGTTGATGTGTGCACAGAGATATTGGACTGTGTCAGTGATTTCTGTAAGTCTTTAGCAGACACTCTAGGGTTTTTTTTTTACCTCTCCGAGTATTCTGCGCTGAACTCTTGGCGTCATCTTTGGCGGACGGCCACTCCTTGGGAGAGAAGCAACAGTGCCAAACTCTCTCCATTTGTAGACAACTTCGTTGACTGTCGACTGATGAACATCCAGACTTTTAACTTTTAGAGATGGTTCTGTATCCTTTCCCAGCTTTATACAAATCAACAATTCTTGATCGCAGGTCTTCAGACAGCTCTTTTGAGCGAGCCATGGTGCACATCAGATAATGCTTCTCATCAAGACAATTCTTACCAGGTGTGTGTTTTATAGTGGGCAGGGCAGCTTTAAGCCACTCATCAGTGATTGGGCACACACCTGACTTAAATTGTTTGGTAAAAATAGGTTTCAATTGGTCTTTTAGTCTCCTTTGACAGAGGGTTCAGTTACTTATTCCTCCCCCTTCTGTCATTGTTTGCATGCTATCCTCATTAAAATATGAAAACCTATAAATGTTTGGGTGGTTTTAGTTAAAGCAGACACTGTTTTTTCATCTGTGTGATTTTGACAAAGATCAGATCACATTTGATGGTGATTTTATGCAGAAATGTAAGAAATTCCAAAAGGTTCAGATACTTTTTCATACCACTGTAGACCACCATACTACCACCTTTTATCTTGCTAGTCGCACCACGGCGTGGGCTATATTGTTATCCAGTCAGGTCTCGGTGATGAATGCCATCCCCTGCGAGGTGAACCTCAATTTGGATCTCATCTAGTTTGTTGGTGAGAGACCTGGCGTTTGTGAGGAGAAGACTGGGTCATGCCGGTTTCTGTGGGTTGGCATGGAGCTTAGCATGCAGCCTACACTGCGTACCCTGCTTTTGTTTATGGTGTCTGCTCCACAAAGGAGGAATGCTCTTGTGATCCGCTGGAGGTTCGATGGAAGAAAATCCAGCTTCGGAGCGCATTTGCTGTTGAATTTCTTGGATCAGCAAGCCGAGAAGCTCCATTTAGCAGTGAATTCTAGTGCTCTCTACTTTGGCCTTGCTTTGAATTTGTTGAACACTGAAGAGTGGAAAAGAAATATCAAGCAGTATGGCATTGTCATAGAAAGAATGTGTATGAGCAAGTTGTCAATGGTGGGATTTTCAGAAGTTGACTCAGTGGTCAAGACATTAACGCTTCCTTTTGGTCATGGTATGTGAGGTGCATTATAGTTTGCAAGAGATAAGGCCCCAACGGAGAGTGCCAGGTTGCATTTAGTCTTCCCTTTCCAGATTCCGAACATTCCTGTTGCTTGTATATTAGACACTTCTGTGTGCTTCAACTTGTCACTTGGGCCTGCTGTTCATTGTGAACATCACAGTGATTGAAGCATGATTGAGCTATACCTAAAGTCTCGGTCATGTCCTTTAGCCAGCAAATGCTTTTCCTCCAAAATATTTTTAAAAGTGCTGCATTTATGGACTTTTAAATGACAAAACCTGTGCATGTTTGCCCAGATTGCCAATGGGAATAGGAACTGAAAGAAGAGGAATAGGAATAGGAACTGAATAGGAACTGAATTCTCAGACAGAATAGCATCAAGTGCAGCTCATGATTCAGCCAAGAGACAATTTGTTGAACTGCAATCCTTCTTTGACATGTTCAGTGTACAGTATGGAGCCGTGCTTGTGCAGTGGTTAGTACACTGTGTTGTGGCTCCAGCAACCCCGGTTCGGCTCCGGATCATGGCATGAGATTCTAATCTGCAATGATGGTTTGGTCACAAACTGTGATCAAACTTTGACAAGAAAGCAGTGGTGAAGGTTACCTCTGTTTGTCCCTGACCAAAGCCTTGAAGTGGTGTCCTCAGACACTGATGAAACATCCTCAATGCAGTGATAGATTACTTCTGAGTAACTTGACTCAAAGTCTGTGACTTCCACACATTTTAATTTTCATGTCCTATATAGACTGTTGAAAATTCAAGAGTCTTTATTGTCATTAGTTTCACGCATAAGGAAATGCAGCCGTGAGGGAGGGGCACAAGCCAGTGTCTCTCTCTCACGCCAGTCCCAAGCCCGGATAAATGCAGGGGTTGCCTCGGGAAGGGCATCCGGCGTAAAACAAATGCCAAATAAAACATGCAAGTCATATCAAGAAAATTCATACCAGATCGGTTGAGGCCCGGGTTAACAACTACGCCGTTAACCAACAGGGTGCTGGTGGAAATTGGACTACTGTTGGTCGAAGACATCGAAGAAGGAGAGGCGGGAGGCGTGTCCATAGGCAGAGAGAGAAGAGGAAAGGCATGAGTCAAGAACTGAAAATAGGGACTTTGAATGTTGGAACTATGACAGGAAAAGGTAGAGAGCTGGCTGACATGATGCAGAGGAGGAAGGTGGACATACTGTGTGTTCAGGAGACCAGGTGGAAAGGTAGCAAGGCTAGAAGCATAGGAGCAGGGTTTAAGCTGTATTTTCATGGTGTGGATGGAAAGAGAAATGGAGTCGGAGTCATCTTGAAGGAGGAGTTTGTCAGGAATGTTCTAGAAGTAAAAAGATTGTCAGACAGAGTGATGAGTCTCAAGTTAGAAATTGAAGGCACGATGTTCAATGTTGTTAGTGCTTATGCCCCACAGGCAGGAAGTGAGCTAGAAGAGAAGGGAAGATTCTGGGGTGAGTTAGATGAAGTGATGCAGAGTACCACCAGAGGTGAAAGAGTGGTCATTGGTGCAGACTTCAATGGACATTTTGGTGCAGGCAACAGAGGGGACGAGTAAGTGATGGGCAGGTTTGGTATCCAGGACAAGAACGCAGAAGGACAGATGTTGGTAGATTTTGCAAAAAGGATGGAAATGGCTGTGGTAAATACTTTCTTCCAGAAGAGAGAGGAGCATAGAGTGACTTATAAAAGCGGAGGTCGGAGCACACAGGTAGACTACATCTTGTGCAGGCGATGTAATTTGAAGGAAGTCAGTGACTGCAAAGTAGTAGTGGGTGAGAGTGTTGCCAAACAGCATAGGATGGTGGTGTGCAGGATGACACTGATGGTGAGGAAGGTGAAGAAGGCAAAGGCAGAGCAGAAGACAAAGTGGTGGAAGCTGAAAAAGGAGGAGTGTTGTGTTGTCTTCAAGGAGGAGTTGAAACAAGCTTTGGGTTGTCAGGAAGTGCTTCCAGATGACTGGACAACTACAGCTAATGTGATCAGGGAGACAGGTAGAAGAATACTTGGTGGTGGAATGAGGAAGTGCAGGAGTGTGTAGAAAAGAAGAGGTTAGCGAAGAAGAAGTGGGACATAGCATTTGTGAACAACAGTTTGGTTTCTTGCCACGAAAGAGCACCACAGATGCAGTGTTTGCCTTGAGGATGTTAATAGAGAAGTACAGAGAAGGTCAGAAGGAGCTGCATTGTGCCTTTGTGGATCTGGAGAAAGCATATGACAGGGTGCCGAGAGAGGAACGGTGGTATTGCATGAGAAAGTCTGGAGTGGCAGAGAAGTATGTTAGAGTGGTGCAGGACATGTATGAGAGATGTAAGACAGTGGTGAGGTGTGCTGTTGGTGTGACAGAAGAGTTCAAGGTCGAGGTGGGACTGCATCAAGGGTCAGCTCTGAGCCCCTTCTTGTTTGCTATGGTGATGCACAGACTGACAGACGAGGTTAGACAAGAATCTCCATGGACTATGATGTTTGCAGATGACATTGTGATCTGCAGTGAGAGCAGAGAACAAGTGCAGGAAAACCTAGAGAGGTGGAGGTATGCCCTGGAAAGGAGAGGAATGAAGGCTAGCCTCAGTAAGACAGAATACATGTGTATGAATGCCAAGGACCCAACAGGAACGGTGAGGTTACAGGGAGCAGAGATAAAGAAGGTGGAGGATTTTAAGTACTTAGGCTCAACAATCCAGAGCAATGGAGAGTGTGGAAAAGAGGTGAAGAAGCGTGTGCAAGTAGGTTGGAATGTTTGGAGAAAAGTGTCTGGTGTGATGTGTGATAGGAAGGTATCGTCAAAAATGAAAGGAAAAGTGTACAAGACGGTGTTGAGGCCAGTGATGTTGTATGGGAAAAGACAGGAGGCAGAGCTGGAGGTAGCAGAGATGAAAATGTTGAGATTCTCTTTGGGAGTAACGAGGATGGATAGGATCAGGAATGAGCACATCAGAGGGACAGCACATGTAAGACGTTTTGGAGACAAAGTCAGAGAGGCTAGATTGAGATGGTTTGGACATGTACAGAGGAGGGATAGTGAGTATATTGGTAGTAGGATGTTGAGGTTGGAACTACCAGGCAGAAGGCCTAGAGGAAGACCAAAGAGACGATTCATGGATGTGGTGAAGGAGGACATGAAGGCAGTTGGTGTAAGAGAAAAAGATGCAGAGTATAGGGTGAGATGGAGGCAGATGATTCGCTGTGGCGACCCCTGAAGGGAAAAGCCGAAAGGACAAGAAGAAGTTTCACGCATAAGGAAATATTGGACAAGGCTCTCACCTTTCAAAGGTGCAAACAAGTTTAAAAGGTGCAAACAAGATAAAATGCAATTAACCCTGTCACAAGCAGAATATAAACACATGTAATCCGGGGCACAAAACTTTAAGTAAAACCAGAAAATAAATATATCAACCCGATGAATGAGAAATGAACACTGGAGATATACAATATGTACATTGAGGTACTGTGAAATAGGCTAAATAAAAAGTTGCAGCAATGTATATAGACTAGAATGTAAATGAGATAAAGTGCTGAAGTACAAGAGAGTCTTGGGTTCAATGTCCTTTAACAATGAACTGATGACTGTGTAAGCATGTGCTTGAAAGAATGTGTCAGTGGAGGAGGGTTGCATGCCTGTGTGTGTGTGTGTGTGTGTGTGTGTGTGTGTGTGTGTGTGTGTGTGTGTGTGTGTGTGTGTGTGTGTGAGAGAGAGAGAGAGAGAGAGAGATTGCAGCTGTGGTGGGATGGAGGGGGTGATGGCTTTCACAGCTCTAGGGTAAAAGCTGATTTTGAGTCAGGTTGTGCTGGTCATCAGGTTTTGTGTATTGTTATCCAGTCAGGTCTCAATGACGAATGCCACACAGTTGGCCATCCACTGGGAGGTGAACCTCAATTGGATCTTGTCTAGTTTGTTGGTGAGAGACCTGGCGTTTGTGAGGAGAAGATTGGGTCATGCCGGTCTGTGTGAATTGGCAAGTAGCCTAGCATGCAGCCTACCTGCCCCGCACGCCCTGTTTTTGTTTGTGGTGTCTCCTCTGTCTCCTGCCCCACCGAGGAGGGATGGTGAATGCTCCTGTGGTCTGCTCCAGCTTCAAAGGAATAAAATCCATCTTTGGAGGTTCTAAAAGTCTCGAATGTTTCTATAGCTCCAAACATTAAGCCATCCTGTACTGTATTATGGCTAAAAGTCCTTGAAACACAAACATGAAAAAAGATGACAAAAGCTGAGAGCTCTGTGTCACAGTGTGCGCGTTTGCAGCTGAATTTCTTGTATTAGCTAGCCGAGAAGCTCCATGCTCCAAGGTCCAGTGCTCTCTACCTTGGACTTACTTGGAATTTGTTTAATATTGAAGAGTGGAAAAGGAATATCAAGCAGTATGGCATTGTCACAGAAAGAATGCGTATGAGTGAGACATCAATGGTGGGATTTTCTGAAGTTGAATCGGTGGTCGAGACATTGATGCTTCCTTTTGGCCATAGTATGTGAGGTGCAGTGTTGCTTGCAAGGGATAAGGTCCCAACAGAGCGTGCCAGGAGCATGCACATTGAGAGGGCTGGAGGAGCAAAGGATAATGCGTCTGACTATGAATCAATAGATACCAGGTTCGACTCTTGGCTGGCTCTAGAGTATTGATGTGTATCCCTTGGGGATAGTGATTTGTACCTCAGCAGATTTTGATGTTTCTTGACGGTTGAGTGAAAGCAACGACTGGGATTCTTTGTTTGGTTAAGTTTCTTGGACTGTCAAGTTTTCTTCCAAGTGGGTTGGATGTTATTCTCACCGATGGAACTGATGTTGATGATGAGCTAACTATGATTATCGCAAAGTGGCAGTTAGCCTGTTGCATTTAGCCTGCTCTTTGCAGATTGTGAGCATTTCATTTGCCTGTAATCAGACATTTTTCTTTGTGCTTCCCCTTGTCACTTGGACCTGCCATTTATTGTGAGTAGCACTATGATCAAAGCATGATTGAGCCATACCTGAGGTCTCGGTCATGTCCTTTAGCCATCTATCTATCTCGTGCCTGAGTCGTAGACGACAATTGGGGACCCACCATGAAGGAAGGAACACCCTGGTTATCATCTTCATGGAGGTTTTCTTGGCAGGATTAGTGCAGTGGTTTGCCATTGCCTTCTGCATGATGCGAACCGACGGGCAATTTTGAACGGCCAATTAACCTACTGTGCATGTCTTTGGATTGTGGGAGGAAACCAGAGCACCCGGAGGAAACCCACGCAAGCACAGGGAGAACACAGCTCCACATAGAAATGTCCAGACCGGGAATCGAACCCAGGCCTTCTTGCTGTGAGGCAGACGTGCTAACCACTACGCCACCGTGCCGCCCCTTTAGCCGTATATATTTTTATAGCAATATTTTTAATAGTGCTGCATTTTTGGACTTTTAAATGACAAAACCTGTACGTGTTTGCCAACGTCACCAGTGGGAATAGGGGAATAGGCTGAAAGATATCTCAGGCAGAATAGCATCAAGTGCAGCCCCTGATTCAGTTTATTGAACCCAACTGCAATCTTCCTTTGACATGTTCTTTGTATGGCGCTGTGGTTAGTACACTGTGTTGTGGCTGCACCAACGCTGGTTCAATCCTGGGTCATGGCATGAGCTTGCAACCTGCATGGATGGTTTGGTCATAAACTGTGGTCAAACTTTGACAAGGAAGCAGTGGTGAAGGTTACCTCCGTGTTTGTCCCTGACGAAATCCATGAAGTGATGAACCATCCTCAATGCAGTGATGGATTTTTGAGTAACTCAACAAAAAGTCTGTGACTTCCACAATTTTAATTTTATATCCAATATAAGCTGTTGAAGACTCAAGGGTCTTTATTGTCATCAGGTTCACACATAAGGAAATATTGGACAAGGCTCTTAGCTTTCAAAGAAGGGGCAGTGGTGGCCTGGTGGTAAAAGGTACTGCTAATTCTAGGGTCCCTGGGTTCGAGTCCCACACTCCACACTGTACCCTCCAGTGCAGCTAAATGGGTTATTAAAGGCCAGCCATGTCTCTCACTGTCTATGGTGTGAGGCATGTAAAAGCACCATTGCTGACTCTCAACGAGAGTAGGCTGCAATGCTGTCAGCGTGTTTCTGCCACTTACTAAAAGGGTTGTGTCAGGAATGGCCTCCGACAAAAATACCTATGCCAAATCGAATATGCGACTCATTTGCTGTGGCAACCCCTGAAAAAAAGGGAACAGCTGAAAGGAAAAGACAAAGAAGAGCTCTCAGCTTTCAAAGGTGCAAATGAGACAAAATGCAATTAACCATGTCACAAGCAGAATATGATCACAAGTACTGTAATCCTGGGCACGAAACTTTAAGTAAAACTAGAAAATAAAAATATAAACCCCATGAAGAGAAGTGAATGTTGGAGATATCCAATACAGGGATCCCTCACTTTCTGCAGTTGATGGGGACTGAGACCCCGCGACTACCAATTTCCACGAAGTAGGATCGACCCCGCCTGACTGACCTATATGTACATGCATATGTGTATATAATATCAATGAATGCATATTCAACGCTATAAATGCTTACAACAACTATTAAACATTCAAAAATAATGCATAATATGTAAATAAAATATAAATACACACACATACAAAAGCGAACCTCACATAAAAATGTAAGTAGTTTTGTTTGGTTGATTTTTTTTGGGGGGGGTATTGCATAATTGGCCTTGTTTTGTGGCATTTTACTTAACTTTTTGCCCTATTTTGCATCAATTTCCTTATTTTTTTATTTTTCAATGAACATTTTTGAAAAATCCACGATGCACTGAAGCCTCAAAAACTGAAGCACAAAGTAGAGATGGATCACTGTATATACATTGAGGTATTGTGAAATAGGCTAAATTTTAAAAAAATAGTTGCAGCAATGTGGATGGACTCGAATATAAATGTACAAAGTATATAACCTAAATGCAGCCATGAGGTGGGGGGGGGGGGGGGGGGGGCACTAACCAGTGTCTCTCCCCCTCATGCCGGTCCCAAGCCCGGAGAAATGCAGAGGGTTGTGTCAGGAAGGGCATCCGACATAATATGCCAAATGTTTATGATGCAAATCAGAAGTATTACCCCCACACCGGATCGGTCGAGGCCCGGGTTAACAACGACCGCCATCAGTGCTGTCAATCAACAGGGTGCTGATCGAAATTGGACTACTGTTGGTCGAAGACGTCGAAGAAGGAGAGGTGGGAGGCGTGTCCATAGGCAGAGAGAGAAGAGGAAAGGCATGAGTCTAGGACTGAGAGTGGGGACTTTGAATGTTGGAACTATGCAAAGAAAAGGTAGAGAGCTGGCTGACATGATGCAGAGGAGGAAGGTGGACATACTGTGTGTTCAGGAGACCAGGTGGAAAGGTAGCAAAGCTAAAAGCTTAGGAGCAGGGTTTAAGCTATTTTATCACGGTGTGGATGGGAAGAGAAATGGAGTAGGAGTCATCTTGAAGGAGAAGTTTATCAGGAATGTTCTAAAAGTGAAAAGAGTGTCAGACAGAGTGATGAGTCTCAAGTTAGAAATCGAAGGTGTAATGCTCAATGTTGTTAGTGCTTATGCCCCACAGGCAGGATGTGAGCTAGAAGAGAAGGAGAGATTCTGGAGTGACTTAGATGAAGTGATGCAGAGTACCCCCAGAGGTGAAAGAGTGGTCATTGGTACAGACTTCAATGGACATGTTGGTACAGGCAACAGAGGGGACGAGGAAGTGATGGGCAGGTTTGGTATCCAGGACAGGAGCATGAAGGACAGATGTTGATAGATTTTGCAAAAAGGATGGAAATGGCTGTGGTGAATACTTTCTTCCAGAAGAAACAGGAGCATAGGGTGACTTATAAAAGCGGAGGTAGGAGCACACAGGTAGACTACATCTTGTGTAGGCGATGTAATTTGAAGGAAGTCAGTGACTGCAAAGTCATAGTGGGTGAGAGTGTTGCCAAACAGCATAGGATGGTGGTGTGCAGGATGACTCTGATGGTGAGAAAGGTGAAAAAGGCAAAGGCAGAGCAGAAGACAAAGTGGTGGAAGTTGAAAAAGGAAGAGTGTCATGTTGTCTTCAAGGAGGAGTTGAAATAGGCTTTGGGTGGCCAGGAAGTGCTTCCAAACTACCGGACAACCACAGCAAATGTGATCAGGGACACAGGTAGGAGAGTACTTGGTGTGTCCTCTGGAAGGAAAGTAGATAAGGAGACTTGGTGGTGGAATGAGGAAGTGCAGGAGTGTGTACAAAGGAAGAGGTTAGCGAAGAAGAAGTGGGACATTGAGAGGACCGAAGAGAGTAAACAGGAGTACAGGGAGACACAGCGTAAGGCGAAAGTAGCAGTGGCTAAGGCCAAACAGAGGGCGTATGATGACTTGTATGATAGGTTGGATAGTAAAGAGGGAGAAAATGATCTATATAGGTTGGCACAGCAGAGAAATAGAGATGGGAAGGACGTGCAGCAAGTTAGATTGATAAAGGACAGAGAGGGAAATGTATTGACTGATGACAGAAGTGTGCTGGGAAGATGGAAAGAGTATTTTGAAGAGCTGATGAATGAGGAAAATGAGAGAGAAAAAAGAGTAGAAGAGGTGACCATTGAGGAGCAGGATGTAGCAAAGATCAGCAAGGGTGAAGTGAGAAGGGCATTGAAGAGGATGAAGAATGGAAAGGCAGTTGGTCCTGATGATATACCTGTGGAGGTATGGAAGTGTCTAGGAGAGGTAGCAGTAGATTTTCTGACAAGAACATTCAACAAGGTACTAGAGAGTGAGCAGATGCCGGAGGAGTGGAGGAGAAGTGTGCTCGTGCCCATTTTTAAGAACAAGGGAAACGTGCAGAGTTGCACCAACTACAGAGGGATAAAGTTGATGAGCCATACGATGAAGTTATGGGAAAGAATAGTGGAAGCTAGACTAAGGGCAGAGGTCAGCATTTGTGAACAACAGTTTGGTTTCATGCCAAGAAAGAGCACCACAGATGCAATGTTTGCTTTGAGGATGTTAATAGAGAAGTACAGAGAAGGTCAGAGGGAGCTACATTGTGCCTTTGTGGATCTGGAAAAAGCATATGACAGGGTGCCAAGAGAAGAACTGTGGTATTGCATGAGGAAGTCTGGAGTGGCAGAGAAGTATGTTAGAGGACATGTATGAGAGATGTAAGACAGCGGTGAGGTGTGCTGTCGGTGTGACCGACGAATTCAAGGTGGAGGTGGGACTGCATCAAGGGTCAGCTCTGAGCCTCTTCTTGTTTGCTATGGTGATGGACAGGCTGACAGACGAGGTGAGACAAGAATCTCCATGGACTATGATGTTTGCAGATGACATCGTGATCTGTAGTGAGAGCAGAGAACAAGTGCAGGAAAATCTAGAAAGGTGGAGGTATGCCCTGGAAAGGAGAGGAATGAAGGTTAGCCTCAGAAAATCAGAATACATGTGTGTGAATGAGAAGGACCCAGGAGGAACGGTGATGTTACAGGAAGCAGAGATAACGAAGGTGGAGGATTTTAAGTACTTAGGCTCAACAATCCAGAGCAATGGAGATTGTGGAAAAGAGGTGAAGAAACGTGTGCAGGCAGGCTGGAATGGTTGGAGAAAAGTGTTCGGTGTGATGTGCAATAGGAGAGTGTCAGCAAGAATGAAGGGAAAAGTGTCCAAGACGGTGGTGAGGCCAGCGATGTTGTATGGATTAGAAACAGTGGTGCTGAGGAAAAGGCAGGAGGCAGAGCTAGAGGTAGCGGAGATGAAAATGTTGAGGTTCTCTCTGGGAGTAACGAGGATGGATAGGATCAGAAATGAGTATATCAGAGGGACAGCCCACGTAAGATGTTTTGGAGACAAAGTCAGAGAGGCTGGATTGAGATGGTTTGGACATGTACAGAGGAGGGATAGTGAGTATATTGGCAGTAGGATGCTGAGGTTGGAACTACCAGGCAGAAGGCCTCGAGGAAGACCAAAGAAGAGATTTTTGGATGTGGTGAAGGAAGACATGAAGGTCGTTGGAGTCAGAAAAGAAGATGTGGAGGACAGGGTGAGGTGGAGGCAGATGATTTGCTGTGGCGACCCCTGAAGGGAGCAGCCGAAAGTAAAAGAAGAAGAAGAAGAAGAAAGTATATAACCTAGAATGTAAATAAGGTAAAGTGCAATAGAGTCATGGATTCAATATCCTTTTACAATGAACTGATGACTGTGTATGAGTGTGTGAGAGAATGTATCAGTGGAGGAGGTGTGTGTGTGTGTGTGTGTGTGTGTGTGTGTGTGTGTGTGTGTGTGTGTGTGTGTGTGTGTGTGTGTGTGTGTTTGCGTGTTTGTGTCTGTGTGTGTGTGTGCATTTGTGAGAGTGCAAGTGTGATGGGATGTAGAGGTGATGGCTTTCACAGTTCTAGGATAAAAGCTGATTTTGAGTCAAGTTGTGCTGGTATTGATGTTTTATGTATTATTATCCAGCCAGGTCTCTGTGACGAATGCCACACAGTTGCCTATCTTCTGTGAGGTGAACCGCAATTGTATCTCGTCTAGTTTGTTGATGAGATACCTGGCATTCATGAGGAGAAGACTAGGTCGTGCTGGTCTGTGTGAGTTGGCATGTCACCTAGTATGCAGCCTGCTCTGCATACCCAAAGCGTACCAAGACAGCTTGTGCAGCACTCAACATCAGTAGTCTCAAAGAGCCAGCGTACATGCAAATGTTCCAGTCCAGCCTTGACAACCTGCTGGCTGCCAAAAGCTGGAGCCCCACTGTGAAATGTAATCAGTTCAGATTTGTGGCAACAGAGACAGCAAAATCAGTACTAGGCTCCAAAAAATGCAATCACCAAGATTGATTTGACCTTCTGAACTACAAGAACAAGACCATTCTGGAGTTGCAAAATAATCTAAACTTGCTATAAAGAAGGTATTTAAACCTTAGATACTTAAATACTTAAACCCAGAGCTCAGTATAAGATCAGGATGATGAAGCATCAATGGTGAGACAGTAACACAGATGACAACTAACTTGTTGTTGCAGTTCTTCAGCACCCTCAAGACTCAAAATCTGGCACTGCTACTTTACTGTTTTCTGATGGTGCCACCCTTATCTAAGACAAACAAGTCATCAGTGACAGGTGAAAAGAATACTTCAGCTGCTTAATCTTCATTCTCTGTTAAGAAGTCAGTCCTTGACCATATACCCCAAAACCCCACCCTCTAAATGGCCCTTCCTCACTGGAAGAAATACAAAAGGTCATTAAGCAATTGAAGGTCAACAAAGCAGCTGGAAAGGATCGAATCCCAGTCAAGCTGTACAAGGCCTTTAGTGGTGAGGCACTTCAGGCATTCTATTCAGTCCTGACCAGTATTTGGGAGGAGGAAGACATGCCCTCCGAACTCCAAGACACCTTTATTATTGCATTGTATAAGAACAAAGGCACATGAACGAGCTACAACTACAGACTACAGAGGAATCTCACTACTCTCCAAATACAAATACAAAAACAAATGCAATAGTGTACTTACTTTTATACTATGACCCTCCAGAGTTGAGATAAAGTACTGCAAAAAAACGTACAGTCTCAAGCAGATAGTAAAAATGGGGTGATTTTTTTTTTACCAGCCACTTGTTTTATAAACAAGGAAAGAAGTGTCAATAAAATAAGTGTAGTAAGATCTTTTGACACTTTTTAACCAAGCCGTATTTAATTGACATACACTATAAATATGCAGTAGCACAATGGCATTCATGTTTCAGGACATTGCACATTGAGAAGGCCTGATCAGTACATGGAAGGAAAACTGCCTGGAAATAACAGGTGCTGTAAACTTCTTCACATAGCAAGACTCCTTTCAACTTTCAACTAAAGCAAAGCCTTTAAACTTTTCCCAGCAAGTAACTGTGTCAGTCCATAGATTTATTATTGTAAAATTTACTTTTTATTGTGTTTTGAAACAAAGTCATACTTTCTCCATAGATTCCCTTTTAGAGGCAATCTCCTCACCAATCTTTAGGATGCTGCCCTGTTGCTATGCACCTACCTGCTGTTTGTGGGATGCGGCCCTCTTGTAAGTCACCTACCTGCCTATTTTGCTCTCTTGGAGGGAATGCACCCATTGGGTTTTTTCCCCTTTATGCTGCCCTCCATTAGACTATTATACACCTGGTTTTGGAACATTTTCCTTTTGGAGGGGTCTATCCACCGTGGGGCTGGGGGTGTAGTGGTTAGGGTGCTGCGCTCATGATCGGGAGGTTGAGTTCAAATCCCACTGAGACCCTCACTGTGCTGAGACCCCTGAGCAAGGTCTCATCCACAGGTGTGCCTCTGTTCACCCAGCAGTATAAATGGATACCAGTAAAATATACTGGAAAGGTAACCTGCGATGGATTAGCATCCCATCCAGGAGGAGTTGAACTCCTGGTCACTTCACGCTACGGAAACCGGGGATAAGTACCGGCCTGATGAGCCACTATGGCTCGGCTGTAAAAACTCAACAGACTTTACCTTACCTTTACCTACCCACGTGTTTTTTTTTTAGATGCTATTCATTGAAAACACACCTTCTCCCATGTTTTTGGATGCTGCCATCTTGGAAGGCACCATTCCACCTCTTTTGGGACAATGCCTTTTTGGCAGCCACATACTCACCCATATTTTTGGGGCCTTTTTACTTGTTAGTTTTTATTGAAATTTTTAATGTTATATAATAAGATAATCCTATTGTTATTCTGACTTGTCTGTTGTCCATTTCATCCAATTCTCTTCAAATTGAGCAGCAATGTATAGTAATATAGTGTTAGTCGATGTATCATCTTTTCCTTTGTGTAAATTTCCTCTACAATGTGTATTCATTGGTCTTGAGTAGGAGTCCTCTTTCCCCCACTTCCTTATAAAAGCTTTTTTCCCTTTTCTTTTCTTTTTTTTATTCCCAGTAATATTTTAATCAAGTACCTTTCCCTTTGATGCAATATTTTCTTCAGATAGGTCACAAGGATACAATAATGTTTAGGACCTGGGGATCTTTATACCCAATAATTTCCATTAAGAAATAATTTAATATCTCCAAAATTGCTATTTTATCGCATTCCCATAAAACATGTGAGTGACTTGAATTTAATACTCCTCAATCCCACACCCAACAGGGTATAATTTTGTTCAGTTGTTTACTTGTAATCTTGGTTGAAAGGAAAAAGCATGTTAGTTTTTTCCTAGAGAACTATGTCCAAATCCACATATTAGTGGATGTGTTATGTATTTTCTACATGTTTAACCAATCGTCATCACTAATTTTAATGCCAAATTCTGATTCCCATTTTTCTTTTATGTATTTGGTTGAATACCTATTTTTTTTTTTTTTTATATAGTCTCTATATAATTCAATCTTTTGTCTCGTTTTATGCATTGATTATGATTTGAAGAATGCACGAGGAAAAGGATCTATGCCACATTCATAGTAATTACAGAAAAAACATTTAAGAAAATGTATTTATAGATTCCCTGGAAGCAGATTTTTGATATGTAAATTCCAGAAAATTGAACTGAAGTTGAAATGTGCACAATCTAAGATTTGTTATTCACTTTCTTCATTAAAATCAGCAGAGCTTTGCTCCTCCTGACCCTAAAACCCTTCCTCATTGGGTAAAGAATCATAAAATGCTTGAGATTGCTCACTGCTAAATTTCATGATGGACTCATGATGGATTTGATACTGGTCCGCAAACAAAATCTTTCATAGTACAAATTATAGTTTTTATTAGAGCTTCCGGATCTTATTTTGAAAAACGACTGTTTTTGACATTGCCACAGAAGCACTGAAAGTCCCTCTTACATTTCCAACCACATATCTTTGTGAGGTGGGGTTTTTTGCGGTGACAGCCACCAAAACAAGACTATGGATTAGACTCTAACAGGTCTGCTAAAAGATTTTCATATATAAAATTGGTCCCTGGTGCAAAAGAAGGTTGGAGTCCACTGATATAGTGCATAAGCACAAACAACATTCATGACCCGTACCCCCACCACGACCCGAAGGCAGAGGGAAGCAACCCTTTCATCAACCAGTGAGAACCCCAATGCGTTGGCACCAAGACAGGGGGAACAAGGATGCCCACAAGCGGCTCACCACCTTTCCCAGTGAGCAATTCCTGAATGGAATAAGGTCCGGCCCCTCTTCAGATGTGTGGATCCACAGTCAATGCTATGCATTGAGGTGAGTCCAACTATATTTAGTCGGTATCTCTTCACCTCACATGACATTCCATGTCCCAAGAGTCAGTCAGTTGCCAAGGATCGGTCAGACAGAGCTCATGCCTTCAGCTGCCACCCAATTCACATTGCAGCTGGCTCCTCCCACAGGTCCATGGGAGGGTGGACCCATGTCTCCTTTTTGGGCTGGGCCTAGCCGTGCTCCGTGGGCAGTATCCCAATCACTAGGAAATCGCCTTTGAGCCCCACCCGAAGGCCTGGTTGAGTGGGCCCTGGGGTCCTGCCAAACAACACCGTGTCCTTTTAAGTTTCTCCATAGGGGTCTTTGACCCGCACTTCACCTGGACCTTCACCTAGGACCTGTTTGCCTTGGGTGACCCTACCATGGGCATAATTCCCTCGACAACATAGCTCCTAGGATCATTAGGACTCACAAACCCCTCCACCACCATAAGGTGGCGATTCAATGAGGGGTGATTAGGTGTTGATATATGTATGTATATGTGTATACTGTATATAGGTACATGTGTATATATGTGTATTTAGGTAAATGCACATGTATAGCTCAGTGTAGTCACTTTGTTGTCTTTTATGCACTTTTTAAATAACTGCTTCTAAACAAAGGGCTGGTAAACTGATTTTCATAGTTTTTTCAACAGTGGCAAAGATCTCGTTATCTTTATCTTTAGATAAATACATCATTTGCATGTTGCAGCAGTCCAGATTGTTCACTGAACACCACGTTATAAAGTTAGGGACCTCCACCTGAGATGAATCCAACAACTGCGGCATCTGCAAACTTGATTATGATGTTGGGTGAGTTTAGTACTGGGGCAGAAATATCAACCTCAAAACAAACAAACAGGTGGTTCAGCTCTTCACTTCGTACGGCATCAACGCTGCTGCCTCCTTTGCCTCCTTATTTCCCCTCCTTGGGTTCACTCCAGCAGAGCTATACTCATCCCATGACTTGAAGGAGATTTGGGACCTTGAAGGAGCCTCAAGACCTCGACTGACATCTAGGCTTTCTGGTTGAGAAAGGTCTAAATTTGCTTGTCATTCGTAACATTATCAGCACAGCAAAAGATGAGCTACAGTATTTGTCCTTTTTAAAATATCTCCATATACACTACAAGCATAGCTGGAAACCTGAACAACTACACAGAGTGCATACATAGAACTGTAAAGAAGACCTCTCCAACATTGGTTCCTACTCTAATGACACTTTGTGTGTAGTTTTTGGCTTTTCTCTGTGTGTGTGTGTGTGTGTGTGTGTGTGTGTGTGTGTGTGTGTGTGTGTGTGTGTGTGTGTGTGTGTGTGCGCGCGCGTTTGGTTATATTCGCCTGAGGCCCAGGATTACAAATCACACCCAACCAGAAAACCACCAGGCAGCCTTTAACCCCCACAGAAACTCCAAACACTGAAATGTATGGCTTTTTTTTTTTGGGTAGCATTAGCCATGAACACTTGCAAGTTGGTAAGGAGTGAGCAATTTATTTGATATGGAATGCTACAATTATTTTTTGCCCACTTGTTACAAAATTTTCACATGCTCTAACAAAACAGGGTTACTACTGTATTTTCTGCAAAATCTTTGGTCTGTATTTATTGCACTTTGTAGGATAAGTGATGGATAAAACAGAGTATTCACTTTTACAAACATGCAGTGTAAGTCAAAAGTTTTGACACACTCTGTCAATCAGTGGTTTTCCTTGTGTTTATTTCTTGATGCATTGTAGATTATTTTACTTTTAATTTTTGTTTACTACATAATTTCTGATGTCTTCACTATTGAGCTACAATATAAAAAAATGATAAGAATAAAGAAATGTAATTGAATTAGAGCAGGGGTGGCGAACACGCGGCTCTCGAGCCGCATGCTGCTCTTGATCAATAAGAATGTGGCTCTTTGCCTCTTATCATATTTCTATATACTGTGGCTCTTTGCCTCTTTTCATGTTTGTGTGTTTTTTTTTTAATCTTAAAACACACTTAAATCTTTCAGAGGTTATTAAAAACATTTAATATTTAATAATTTAATAAAAATATAATAATATTTTAAAATAATTTTGACAGGTTGGGTGTTTTTATGCCGCGTCTGACACATAAATGACCGCCAATCATCTGAGTGGATGACGTCTAATGCTGGGAAATGAAGTAAACATTTTCTTTGCATGCAGGCTTACCCTCTTTGTAAAAATGACAAAATGCAAAGCTAAACGAAAATATGAAGATGAACACAGGACATTTCTGGGAGAATGGGAAGATGCTTACTTTTTTATTGAATGGAATGGTAAATCGCTCTGTTTATTATGCAGTACCACGAGATCACACTTCAAGGATTCAAATCTGCAGTGTCATTTTAGCAACTCCAAGCTAATATTGACACGGAATTCCCCAAAGATAAAAAACACCTGACTCAACATGATTGTGTGTATATTTCAATATTCATCAGTTTATATTATACAGGCCACATCTATGTATCTGAAGTGTGTTCAGTAGTTGTGTGTGTCAGAGCAAGGGAGAAAGAGAGAGGTGCCTGTGTGTGTGTGTGTGTGTGTGTGTGTGTGTGTGTGTGTGTGTGTGTGTCTTGGCAGGTCAGCACTTGGTGTGGCTCTTTAACTTTCACAGTTAAAAAGTTTGGCTCTTTGTGTCTAAATTGTTCGCCACCCCTGAATTAGAGAGTCTGTCCAAAGTTTTAACCAGTACTGCACACACAAGTAACAAGTAAATCGTAACCCTGATCATGCTCATGTGGATGAATCTTTCAAAACTATACTTAATACAATACTTATGTATTTATTTATCCATATCTAATTTCAGTCTGCTTCAAATAGTGTCTTGCCAGCAAAAAGTTGGAGAAGGCAGAATTTGAAGGATTGTTGGGAAAAGGCTGATCAGTATACGCATATCCGAAAAAATAATGGACATTAACAATATTTGATTTTATTTTGATTTTGAGAATTATTTCATTCATAAACAATTTCTTCATTGCGTAGTATATAGGGTATGTGATACGATGAGAAATGTGTAATCTTTTCCTGTGTGCTTGCTTATTATCATGCCAACATTTAGTGTGATTATCCATCATACTGGTATACGTACTTTCGTGGCCAGCTGCTGCTATCCTTCGCATCTAGTATCTGGGATGCTGGTCCTGCATGGGATGCTGGTCCAGCTTCCAATCACCAGTATTCCATGCTGGACAAGCAAGTGGTGGCTTAGTGGATAAGGTGAGGGGTTACTGATCCAAAGGTCTGTGGTTCAATCCCCACTATCACCACCTTGAGCAAGGCCCTTAACCCTCAAATTGCTCAGTTGTATTCAAAAAAAAAAAGATAATTGAAAGTCTTTTTGGATAAAAACGTCCACCGAATGCTGTGAATGTAATACCAGCACCAAAACGCAACATAATATGCTGGTAACCAGCTATACTGTTTTTTTCCAGCAGGGTATTAATAATACAGTACGTACGTATCACTATTCATTCACATGTTGCTATAGTTGTATTTAATACTATACATACCACTGTCATGTTGTTTTTGTTGGTAAAGTTGTGTGAATGTTAGTAAATGTTGTCAGGTAGTTATAAATTCTAAATGCTTGTGATATGGCTTTCCTGTATTGATTACTCAGCATGGTGCATTTTTTAATAATTTGAATGGAGAAATGTTGTAGGCCCATTTGTCTTGTACTAATGTTATTATGCATTTACAGTCCAGTGGAACCTCAGTGGTCGAACAAAATGCCTTCCAAAAATATGCTCGATTACCGATTTGTTCGAAGAGTGAAACAATACTTGCCATCAGCAACAGTTAAAAGTCGATTAATGCGTTGAGATGAATGTCTACTTCGGTCAATACAGTTGTATATACTTTGAAAATTGTATATTACTTTGAAACATATTAACATACAATACATACATTAATGCACAAAAGAGTAAAACATAATAATAGTGCATAATAATTAACCTAATTATGTACTGTATTTGTTTATATAACTTTCTGGTTGCTATGGTCCAGCGTATGTGGATGGATGGGGAGGGAGAGATGGGGGATGGGTTATTGTTTTTGAGCAATAAAATCGTGGAGAGGGCTTCACTAAGTTGGATAACTTGTGCCCAATCCCTTTCTTCAGTGAATAAAATGTTTCAATCAATCAATGCTTTTAAGGGGGCATGGTGGTTTTCTCACTTCTCTTGGTCGCAGTTGATTCTTCACGTTCTCACGACTTTTCTCTTTTCCTTTCCAGTAGAATTACTTCTGCTTTTCTTAGGACTCGGGGTCAAGGTTTAAAGTAGCCGTAATGTAATGAATAAACACAATCCCCAATACAAGACTCTCTCTCATTGGCTGTTCAAAGTGCTGAACACTGAGCAGCGTTCAACACACTCGGCTCTGCTCTGTTCCAACTCTGATCATTTCTTCCAACACCAAGGCAGACTTTGATCAAAGTCTGATTTGTTCGACTAAACTGTTGTTTGACAACCAAGATTCCACCATATATTTACTTTGATGTTGCTGTACTTTTGTGTATCTGTAGCCTTTAATATGATTACAGTGAACCCTCACTTTTTGAGATTATGGGGACCGAGATCCTCCGCGAATGCCGAATTTCTGTGAAGTAGGATAGACCCCCCCCCCAACTGACGTATACATACATGTATATAATATTAATAAATACATATTCAACACTCTAAAGGCTTATAATAACAATTAAACACTCAAAAATAATGCATAAGATGTAAATAAAATACAGTGATACCTCAGCTCACGAACATATCCCAGAAAGTGTGTGTAAGGCGAAAAGTTCGTCTTCCGAACATTTATTTCCCATAAGAAACCATTAAAATGAGAATAATCCGTTCCCAGGTCCCCATAAAACATAATTTTCTACTAAATAAGCCTTAAAACTACACAAAAATATACCTTATTTTATGTATAATAAATGTGCTATTGTATTGTAATTAAAGAAATAAACTGTACTGTATAATAAAGTCGTTTTATTTACCTTTGTGATGGTAGTTGATGGCTTGATGGAATGGAGTGGGAGGAGGGAGGGAGGGAGGGAGGGACTTACTGTTTGGAAGGAGTGTTTGGAAACGCCTACTGTTTGGAAACACCCTTAGCCACACACGCACCCTTAATAGCTTCCTTGTTCTTAAGGATGGGAGCAATGGTAGACTTAGCGTACTGGTACTGGGACGCTAAGTCACACAAACGCACACCTCGTTCGTGTTTTTCAATGATCTCCGCCTGTGGTGGGGTCTTTTTCGGTCCCATAATAGCAAAAGTACACTGAATATGGTCCAAAATGTCTATCAAACACAAACCACTTCCGCACTCAAAGAAAGGGGTGATTTAACTGTGACGCCGTGAGCGTGCGTCAGCTTCTCGCGGCCGCCACCGTGGCGCTGTTCGACCGCGTGGTTTGGTTCGTCCGCCGAAAACTAGTTCGTCAGCAGAGACTATATGCTCGCAAATTTAATGTTCTTGAGGCGAAAAGTTCGTGAGCTTAAGCGTTCGTCAGCGGAGGTTTTACTGTATAAATATAAACACATAGAGACGCTTGCGTGCACGCGCTTAGATGGGCGTGCATGCACTCAGATGCGCACTTTACATTAATGCAGTGGTTCTCAAATAGTGGAAACATGCTTTTTTTTTGCTGTATTAGGATAAAGTGTAATTCTATATCCACTACAGCAGGTGGCAGTGGCTTCCTCACTGTTAGAGTGTGCCCAGAGGTAAAATAAGAAGTGTTGATAAACACACCATGGAAATTTTTAACAGGGACGGAAAGACAGGCGGAGAGAGACGGAGACAGTGAGAGAAACGAAAGTCTCCCGAAAGCTAAATTGAGGCGGTATATGATGAAGCGAACGTAGCACTCGACTTCACTGTGCTGCGGTGAGAAATGTGCAAAGACTGCTGTGTTTACTGTGTCTGAAAACACTGGCAACGGACAGCATGAACCCAAATAAATTCAGGAGTCACTTAAAGACTTCAAATCCCGATCACGTGATGAGCCACGTGAGTTTTTTCAGCGAAAACGTGCCGAGTATTGCCAACAACCATCCCGCTTTGTGAATGCTAATCCAGCAAACCAGCGAGCTCTGTTACCATCAGATAAGTACCAAACTGCTCAGTGCAGAAAACCCCACAGCAGAGGACCTGATCCGACCTGCAGCACACACGGTCTCTGTCATGCTGGATGACGTCACTGCTGTGAAAATAAGTCCAGATCCCAGTTCAGCATTGAGCAGGAGTTGAGAGTTCAGTGTCGTGTTTTTAAACCGGCTTTGAGTTTATTAAAGCTGTGCACTGCAAACGTATTCATTATAGCCATTAATCTGGACTTAATCATTTTGACAAAAAATAAAATAAAAAAAATAATACAAATTGTTTAATTTATTTTTGTTTTGTAGGTTAAAGTGTTATAGTTATATTTATAATATATAATATATAGTTATATATTGTGCTCTTGAGTTAATATTGCTGATCAGTTTGAATTTATTATTATTATTATTATTTATTTATTTTATTTTATTTTTAAGGATTTTTTTTTTATTTCAGTCAAATTGATGCACCCTGCTTCAAAAAGCTGTGCTTTTTAAACAAAAAGACTAAAAAAGTGTTAATAAAGTTATTCTTGTTGAAAGTCAATCTATAGTTCTTTTTTTGTATTCATAATGTTAATAAGGACACAGTGTTATGCAGAGGATCACTTATAACAATTTTTAGACAAATAACACTATTTATATTGGGGGGGCATGAAAGGTTTTCCTCTTCCTGGGAGGGCGCGACAAAATAAGTGAGAAGCACTGCATTAATGTTATATAATAATAATAATAGTTTTGATGGGAGGTTTTGGGTTGTTTTTTGTTTTTGTTTAGGGTTTTTGGTTTGTTTGTTTTTTTCATAATTGGCCTTGTTTTGTGGCATTTTCCTGAACTTTCCCCCCTATTCTTCATTGTTTAATTCAATGAAATAAAATTAAAAAAAAAAACGCAATGCACTGAAGCCACATGAATTGAAGCGCGAAGTAGTGAGGAATTCCTGTAATAGACTCCACACTTCAGAGAGGACTTTTTTTTTTTTTAAAATGCAGTCATTTTCTAGTGTGGCTGTAGATCTTTTGAAATGTGGCTGAATGTGTTTTTGAGGTATGGTGGTTGGGTGTATGGAACATAGCAATGGGTTTTTTGACTTCGCTTAGCATTAGCGGATAAGCTACCAATTATTAAACAAGGTGGGTGCTTCTCCATAGTACATACGGTGGAGAATTGTTAGGGTGCTAGGAGTTGGATCTGTTTAGTTTTGGAGTTTATCTTGTGGGGAATTGACGATTTTGATGTCTCATCTTTAAGTTAGTATCATCATGACAGATCGGTTTGCGATGTCCTGTTCTGAGACACCCGACAAAGTTCTTGAATGTTTTTTTTGGTTTAGGCACAGATGCGCAAACACACACACACACACACACACACCCAAATGAGCACCCATATGTGCACACACACACACACACACAGAGGCACGTGTGCACACACACACAAGATGTGCATCTCACATAAAAACGTAAGTAGTTTTGTTGAGGTTTTTTTTTTTTTGCATTAATTTGCCTTGTTTAGTGGCATTTTCCTTAACATTCCCCCTATTTTTCCTTGCTTTCCTTATTTTTTTATTTTTCAAAGAATGTTTTTGAAAAACCCGCGCTGCACTGAAGCCGCAGGAACTGAAGTAGCGATGGATCACTGTACTCGTTTTTCACTTTGAGGTTATTAGTATTAAACTGTTTATAACTGACATTTTCGCTATGCAGCTTTACACAGTAAATGTAGGTGTTTACAAATTACAACAGTTTAAACATTTTCCACAATACTTACACATCCCTAATGAGCATCGACTGCAGCGACGGTGGCAAGGAAAAACTCCCAGTTGGATGGAGCCGTAAAGATACAAACCATATTTTTCAAACCATATTTCGAAGCCCCTCATTTGGGATTGTTTTCTTGACCTGGCCCTCATTCAACATTAATTGAATAGCCTCTGTGTGTGTGTGTGTGAGTGTGTGTGTGAGAGAGAGAGAGATCACATCAAATTTTTGCCATCTGATGTCGCCATTGAACTGTGTGTGGAGCAGGAACCTTTCAGGTTTCAGGGTCTGTAAAGAGCTTCGGAAATCTTTATTATTAATCAATATATTAATACCACTAATAAAATATGTAGTAAAAAATGTTTTTTTGATTAAGTTTTGCGAAACAGTCACTTTAAATTTGCCGTTTAGCATTCCGAAAGGTTATGACGCATGCGCAGTACAGGTTGAGCGGTGGCGACACGACATGATGTGCTTCGCTTGCCCAGTTTATATGGCGCATGCGCACACATGCGCAGCCTACTTTGGGCAGGAGTACTGGCTGTGACAGCTCCGTTTTGCAGAAGGTATAGTATATAAGTATTTTATGTTTTAGCATTAGAAACAGTGTATTGTACTGGGAATCCCCTTAAAATGAAAATATTTTTCAAGCAGCTTTGTAATTCGATCAAATACAAATAAAAGCCCTGGTTTGTGTGTATGCTTATGGGTTAAAATAAAACTGTTAGCTGAGCTGCTAATGTTTACTAGCTGCAGCCAAAAAATAGATATATTTTGATCCATAGTATGGATGGATATGTGTGTGTATATATATATATATATATATATATATATATATATATATGTATATATATATATATATATATATATATATATATATATATATGTGTGTGTGTACAAACTAGATTTCAAAAAAGTTGGGACACGATACAATTTGTGAATAAAAACTGATGTGGAAATTTCAATATTTTATTCCGAAAAGAACATGGATGCCAGGGTTGAAATTTTAAACTGAGAAAAATCATTTTAAGGGAAAAAATATGTTGATTTTAAATTTCGTGGTGTCAACAAATCTAAAAAAAAATGCAGCCGGGGGGCACACAAACAAGTGTCCGCCCTCACGCTGGTCCTAAGCCCGGATAAATGCAGAGGGTTACAACCGGAAGGGCATCCGGCGTAAAACTTTTGCCAGAATACAAAATGCAAATCGTAAAGACAAATTTCATACCGGCTCGGTTGAGGCCCGGGTTGACAACGACCGCCATCAGTGCTGTTAACCAACAGGTCATAGGATGGTGGTGTGCAGGATGATGCTGATTGTAAGAAAGGTGAAAAAGGCAAAGGCAGAGCAGAAGACAAAGTGGTGGGAGCTGAAAAAAGAAGAGTGTCTGTCGTGTTGTCTTCAAGGAGGAGTTGAAACAGGCTTTGGGTGGTCAGGAAGTGCTTCCAGATGACTGGACAACTACAGCTAATGTGATCAGGGAGACAGGTAGGAGAATACTTGGTGTGTCCTCTGGAAGGACAGTAGATAAGGAGACTTGGTGGTGGAATGAGGAAGTGCAGGAGTGTGTACAAAAGAGGGTAGCTAAGAAGAAGTGGGACATAGAGAGGACCGAAGAGAGTAAAACTCTCTATCACGGCCCAAGGCGAAGGTAGCAATGTCAAAGCCCAAACAGAGGGCGTATGATGACTTGTATGATAGGTTGGACAATAAGGAGGGAGAAAATGATCTATACAGGTTGGCACAGCAGAGAAATAGAGATGGGAAGGACGTGCAGCAAGTTAGAGTGATTAGGGACAGGATGGGAAATGTATTGACTGATGACAGAAGTGTGCTGGGAAGATGGAAAGAGTACTTTGAAGAGCTGATGAATGAGGAAAATGAGAGAAAGGAAAAAAAAAGAGTAGAAGAGGTGACCGTTGAGGACCAGGAAGTAGCAAAGATTAGTAAGGGTGAAGTGAGGAGGGCATTGAAGAGGATGAAGAGTGGAAAGGCAGTTGGTCCTGATGACATACCGGTGGAGGTATGAAAGTGTCTAGGAGAGGTAGCCATAGATTTTCTGACAAGAACATTCAACAAGGTCTTAGAGAGTGAGAGGATGCCGGAGGAACGGAGGAGAAGTGTGCTTATGCCCATTTTTAAGAACAAGGGAGACGTGTAGAGTTGTGGCAACTACAGAGGGATAAAGTTGATGAGCCATACAATGAAGTTATGGGAAAGAATAGTGGACGCTAGACTAAGGGCAGAGGTCAGCATTTGTGAACAACAGTTTGGTTTCATGCCAAGAAAGAGCACCACAGATGCAGTGTTTGCCTTGAGGATGTTAAGAGAGAAGTATACAGAAGGTCAGAAGGAGCCTTTGTGAATCTGGAGAAAGCATATGACAGGGTGCCAAGAGAGGAACTGTGGTATTGTATGAGGAAGTCGGGAGTGGCAGAGAAGTATGTTAGAGTGATGCAGGACATGTATGAGAGATGTAAGACAGTGGTGAGGTGTGTTGTCAGTGTGACAGAAGAGTTCAAGGTGGAGGTGGGACTGCATCAAGGGTCAGCTCTGAGACCCTTTTTGTATGCTATGGTGATGGACAGGCTGACAGACGAGGTTAGACAAGAATCTCCATGGACTATGATGTTTGCAGATGACATTGTGATCTGTAGTGAGAGAAGAGGACAAGTGCAAGAAAATCTAAAGAGGTGGAGGTATGCCCTGGAAAGGAGAGGAATGAAGGTGAGTCTTAGTAAGACAGAATATATGTGTGTGAACGAGAAGTACCCCAGAGGAACGGTGTGGTTACAGGGAGCAGAGATAAAGAAGGTGGAGGATTTTAAGTAGTTAGGCTCAACCTACCAGAGCAATGGAGAGAATGGAAAAGAGGTGAAGAAGCGTGTGCAGGCAGGTTGGAATGGTTGGAGAAAATTATCCGGTCTGATAGGAAGGTATCGGAAAGAATAAAAGGAAATGTGTACAAGACAGTGATGAGGTCAGCGATGTTGTATGGTTTAGAAACAGAGATGAAATAGCAGACAATAGCAGAGATAAAAAGGTTGAGTTTCTTTTGGAGTAACGAGGATGGATAGGATCAGGAATGAGTACATCAGAGGGACAGGACATGTAAGATGTTTTGGAGACAAAGTCAGAGAGATTAGATTGAGATGGTTTGGACATGTACAGAGGAGGGATATTAAGTATATTGGTAGTAGGATGCTGAGGTTGGAACTACCAGGCAGAAGGCCTAGAGGAAAACCAAAGAGAAGATTTTTGGATGTGGTGAAGGAGGACATGAAGGCAGTTGGAGTAAGAGTAGAAGATACATAGGATAGGGTGAGATGGAGGCGGATGGTTTCCTGTGGCCCCGAAGGGAAAAGATGAAAGGAAAATTAGAAGAAGAAGAGCAAATCTCAAAGTTGGGACGAGGCCATTTTCATCACTGTGAGGCATCCTCTCTTCTTAAACAGTCTGCAAATGTCTGGGGATTGAGGAGACAAGTCTCTCAAGTTTAGAAATAGGAATGCTGTCCCATTCTTGTATAATACAGGCCGCGAACTGTTCAACTGTCTTGGGCCTTCTTTGTTGCACCTTCCTCTTTATGATGTGCCAAATGTTCTCTGAATAAAAGATCTAGACTGTGGGCTGGCCATTTCAATTCCTGGATCCTTTTCCGACGCAGCCATCATGTTGCAATCAATGCTGCATGTGGTCTGGCATCATCATGTTGAAAAATGCAAGTTCTTCTCTGAAAGAGATGATGTCTGGATCAGAACATATGATGTTCTCGAAACTGAATCTATCTTTCTGCATTTCCTTTCTGCATCGACAGTGCCGTTCCAGATGTACAAGCTTCCCATGCCACACGCACTAATGCAGCCCCATACCATCACAGATGCAGGCTTCTGAACTGAGCGCTGAAAACAACTTGGGTTGTCCTTGTCCTCTTTAATCCGGATGACATGGCGTCCCATTTTCCATAAAGAACTTCAAATCGTGATTCATCTGACCACAGAACAGTTTTCCACTTTGCACACTCCATTTTAAATGACCCCTTTCCCAGAGAAAATGACTACGCTTCTGGGTCCTGTTTAGAAATAGCTTTTTTTTTTGTACTGTACAGTTTCAGCTGGCAGCGGTGAATGGCACGTTGGAATGTGTACACCGACAATAGTTTCTGGAAGTATTGCTGAGCCCATGATTTTTTCCTTACAGTAGCATTCCTGTTTGTGGTGCAGTGCTGTTAAAGGGCCCGAAGATCACAGGCATCCAGTATGGTTTTTCGGCCTTGACCCTTACGCACGGAGATTGTTTTCTCAATCTTTGGATGATGTTATGCACTGTAGATGATAACTTCAAATTCTTCGCAGTTTTTCACTGGGAAACACCTTTCTGATATTACTCCACTATCTTTCTGCGCAACATCGGGGGAATTGGTGATCCTCTACCCATCTTAAGTTCTGAGAGACACTGCCACTCTGAGAAACTCTTTTTATACTCAATCATGTTGCCTGTGGACCTCATTAGTGGTAATTGGTCTTCCAGCTGTTTGTTATAATTGCAATTGACTTTTCCAGCCTCTTATTACTACCTGTCGAGGCCAGTGGTGGTTTAGTGGATAGGGTGCAGGATCGCTGATCCTAAGGTTGGGGGTTTGAGTCCCCACAGGGCTGTCACTGTCCTCCCAGTGCAGCTAACTGGGTTATCAAAGGCGGGCCACGTCTCTCACTGTCTATGGTGAGAGGCATGTAAAAGAACCGTTGCTGACTTTCGTAAATAGTAGATTGCAAAGCAATCAGCGTGTTTCTGGGGACAAGTAGCAAGCATTCCTGCATCCTGATTAATCTTCTCTGGAAGAGACCAATTGCTACATTACCCTACGGGGATAAGATATGATGATGATTGCTACCTGTCCCAACATTTTTTGAGATTTGTTGACACCATGAAATTTAAAATCATTATATTTTTAGTTTAAACTTTTGACCCTGTCATCTATGTTCTGTTCGGAATAAAATACTGAAATGTGGCACCTCCACATCATTGTATTCAGTTTTTATTCACAATTTCTATAGTGTTCTAACTTTTTTGGAATCCGGTTTGTGTATATATGCAGTAGGCCCCCGTTTTTTGCAATGGCTTGGTTCCGGCCCTTCCCTCGGATCATGAAAGTCCAGTGTTTGAACGTTTAATTGTTAGTATAAACATTTTCCCCAGTGCAGCTAACTGGGTTATCAAAGGTGGGCCATGTCTCTCACTGTCTATGGTGTGAGGCATGTAAAAGAACCATTGCTGACTTTCGTAAAGAGTAGGCTGCATAGCCATCAGCGTGTTTCTGTCCCTTGCTAAAGGGTTGTGACAGGAAGGGCATCTGACATAAAAACCTCTGCCAAATCGAACGTGCGAATCAGATGATTCGCTGTGGTGACTCTGGAGAAAAAAAATGGGAAAAAGCCGAAAGGAAGAAAAAGAATTGTTAGTACAAGCATTTATATCGTTGAATATGTATTTATTGATATTCTCAGGTTTCATGGATATACAGCAATATAACCCCAGACCTCACTGGGCTTCAACACACATCTTTCAGATAACTGAGGAAACAAACATCTTTATTCCTTTCTGAATGGTATGAACAACCAAAATCTGTACAGTGAAGCATTGCTGGTCCTTTATTTTCCAGCTTTACCCTGTGTGTTCCACACACTATGGGTGATGATGTAAAGTCATTGTGAACATTCCCGGAGAATCTTGCGTTTTTTTTTCAAAGCACATGGGAACTGATTAGGGGAAATAAAATTCTTGAATAAAAGTAATACAACCAGCAATTGCTCTTCAATGCAATCTTTAACTGCTTATGTTTACATGAATCAGTATACTCATTGAACATTGTGTTCTACTTTAAACTTTTGATTTTCAACTTTTAAATTCTGTAATTTCCGGACTATAAGTCGCTCCAGAGTATAAGTTGCACCAGCCAAAAATGCGTAATGCAGAAGAAAAAAAAATGTCACATTTTGGGGGATATTTACTTTATAAAATCAGAGACCAAAAACACATTTCACTTGAAAGGCAGACTATATTAATAACAATACAATAAGGAAAAACATGCTAAATAGGTCTAAGGTATGTTGGAACAGCAGAGAAATATAGATGGAAAGGACATGCAGCACGTTAGAGTGATTAAGGACAGAGAGGGAAATGTATTGACTGATGACAGAAGTGTGCATGGAAGATGGAAAGAGTACTTTGAAGAGCTGATGAATGAGGAAAATGAGAGAGAGAAAAAGACTAGATGAGGAGACTGTTGAGGACCAGGAAGTAGCAAAGATTACTAAGGGTGAAGTGAGGAGGGCATTGAAATGGATGAAGAGTGCAAGGGAGATGTGCAGAGTTGTGGCAACTACAGAGGGATAAAGTTGATGAGCCATACGATGAAGTTATGGGGAATGAATAGTAGAAGCGAGAATAAGGGCAGAGGTCAGCATTTGTGAACAACACTTTAGTTTCATGTCGAGAAAGAGAACCACAGATGCAGTGTTTGCTTTGAGGATGTTAATAGAGAAGTACGGAGAAGGTCAGAAGGAGCCTTTTTGGATCTGGAGAAAGCATATGACAGGGTGCTGAGAGAGGAACTATGGTGTTGCATGAGGAAGTCAGATGGTTTGGATATGTACAGAGGAGGGATAGTGAGGATATTGGTAGCATGATGATGAAGTTGGAACTACCAGGCAGGAGACCTAGAGAAAGACCAAAGAGAATATTTATGGATGTGGTGAATGAGTACATGAAGGTATAGCATTCCACCATAAGTATTCTGAAAAACAATATGGCGTCAGCAGTGTGACGATTCGCATCGGTAAATTCAAGAAATAAAACAATTTGCAGGTAAGATAAAACAACAAAAACTCACCTTAATACTTGGTAATATGTCCCTTAGAAGTAATTACATGCATTATTCTCCTTGGAATACTCCTGTAAAGCCCACGAATGTAGTCAACTGACATATACTCCCACACACGTCTGATTTCATGCTCAAGGTCCCCAACATTGGAAATGTTATTTGAGGTTTTCTGAAGTTCTTTTTTTAATGTCCACCACACGTTCTCAATGGTATTCAGATCGGAACTTTGTACAGGCCAGTTCATAGTTTATAAGTTATTGTCCTTGCGGAAATCTTGAACCAGACGGGCCCTATGCACAGGCGCATTGTCATCTTGAAATATATAGTCATTATTTGGGAAATGACGCACTATGACAGGCCAAATATTGTCTTCAAGGATGTCAATGTACTTCTGGGAGTTGATATTTCCTTCAACAACAGTAAGTGTCCCCACACCGTTGTAAGTAACGCATGCCCAAATCATAAGTCCGAACTTCCGATGTTATGGCGGACATATACAGGTCCTTCTCAAAAGATTAGCATATTGTGATAAAATTTAAACTTACATATATTTTAGATTCATTGTACACTTAATACTGATGATTTTGGCAAAAAAGTAAAGAAAAAACAAAAATCCCTATCTCAAAAAATTAGCATATCATGAAAAGGTACTCTAAACGAGCTATTAACCTGATCATCTGAATGAACAAATTAACTCTAAACACCTGCAAAAGATTCCTGAGGCTTTTAAAAACTCCCAGCCTGGTTCATTACTCAAAACCGCAATCATGAGTAAGACTGCCGACCTGACTGCTGTCCAGAAGGCCATCATTGACACCCTCAAGCAAGAGGGTAAGACACAGAAAGAAATCTCTGAGGGAATAGGTTGTTCCCAGAGTGCCGTATCAAGGCACCTCAGTGGGACGTCCGTGGGAAGGAAAAAGTGTGGCAGAAAACGTTGCACAACCAGAAGAGGTGACCGGACCCTGAGGAAGATTGTGGAGAAGGGCCGATTCCAGACCTTGAGGGACCTGTGGAAGTAGTGGACTGAGTCTGGAGTAGAAACATCCAGAGCCACTGTGCACAGGCGTGTGCAAGAAATGGGCTACAGGTGTGGCATTCCCCACTTTTGTACCAGAAACAGCGGCAGAAGCGCCTGACCTGGGCTACAGAGAAGCAGCACTGGACTGTTGCTCAGTGGTCCAAAGTACTTTTTTCAGATGAAAGCAAATTTTGCATGTCATTCGGAAATCAATATACCAATGCAGCCATGAGGTGGGGGGGCACTAACCAGTGTCGTCCCCCCCCCCTCATGCCGGTCCCAAGCCCGGAGAAATGCAGAGGGTTGTGTCAGGAAGGGCATCCGACGTAAAACCAATGCCAAACATTTATGATGCAAATCAGTATTACCCCCATACCGGATCGGTCGAGGCCCGGGTTAACAACGACCGCCATCAGTGCTGTCAATCAACAGGGTGCTGATGGAAATTGGACTACTGTTGGTCGAAGACGTCGAAGAAGGAGAGGTGGGAGGCGTGTCCGTAGGCAGAGAGAGAAGAGGAAAGGCATGAGTCTAGGACTGAGAGTGGGGACTTTGAATGTTGGAACTATGCAAAGAAAAGGTAGAGAGCTGGCTGACATGATGCAGAGGAGGAAGGTGGACATACTGTGTGTTCAGGAGACCAGGTGGAAAGGTAACAAAGCTAAAAGCTTAGGAGCAGGGTTTAAGCTATTTTATCACGGTGTGGATGGAAAGAGAAATGGAGTAGGAGTCATCTTGAAGGAGGAGTTTGCCAGGAATGTTCTAAAAGTGAAAAGAGTGTCAGACAGAGTGATGAGTCTCAAGTTAGAAATTGAAGGTGCTCAATGTTGTTAGTGCTTATGCCCCACAGGCAGGATGTGAGCTAGAAGAGAAGGAGAGATTCTGGAGTGACTTAGATGAAGTGATGCAGAGTACCACCAGAGGTGAAAGAGTGGTCATTGGTGCAGACATCAATGGACATTTTGGTGCAGGCAACAGAGGGGACGAGTAAGTGATGGGCAGGTTTGGTATCCAGGACAGGAACGCAGAAGGACAGATGTTGATCGATTTTGCAAAAAGGATGGAAATGGCTGTGGTGAATACTTTCTTCCAGAAGAAACAGGAGCATAGGGTGACTTATAAAAGCGGAGGTAGGAGCACACAGGTAGACTACATCTTGTGTAGGCGATGTAATTTGAAGGAAGTCAGTGACTGCAAAGTAATAGCAGGTAAGAGTGATGCCAAACAGCACAGGATGGTGGTATGCAGGATGACGCTGATGGTGAGGAAGGTGAAGAAGGCAAAGGCAGAGCAGAAGACAAAGTGGTGGAAGTTGAAAAAGGAAGAGCATCGTGTTGTCTTCAAGGAGGAGTTGAAACAGGCTTTGGGTGGCCAGGAAGTGCTTCCAAATGACTGGACAACCACAGCAAATGTGATCAGGGACACAGGTAGGAGAGTACTTGGTGTGTCTTCTGGAAGGAAAGTAGATAAGGAGACTTGGTGGTGGAATGAGGAACTGCAGGAGTGTGTACAAAGGAAGAGGTTAGCTAAGAACAAGTGGGACATTGAGAGGACCGAAGAGAGTAAACAGGAGTACAGGGAGACACAGCGTAAGGCGAACGTAGCAGTGGCTAAGGCCAAACAGAGGGCGTATGATGACTTGTATGATTGGTTGGATAGTAAAGAGGGAGAAAATGATCTATACAGGCTGGCACAGCAGATAGATAGAGATGGGAAGGACGTGCAGCAAGTTAGATTGATAAAGGACAGAGAGGGAAATGTATTGACTGATGACGGAAGCGTGCTGGGAAGATGGAAAGAGTACTTTGAAGAGCTGATGAATGAGGAAAATGAGAGAGAAAACAGAGTAGAAGAGGTGACCATTGAGGAGCAGGATGTAGCAAAGATCAGTAAGGGTGAAGTGAGAAGGGCATTGAAGAGGATGAAGAATGGAAAGGCAGTTGGTCCTGATGATATACCTGTGGAGGTATGGAAGTGTCTAGGAGAGGTAGCAGTAGATTTTCTGACAAGAACATTCAACAAGGTACTAGAGAGTGAGCAGATGCCGGAGGAGTGGAGGAGAAGTGTGCTGGTGCCCATTTTTAAGAACAAGGGAGGCGTGCAGAGTTGCACCAACTACAGAGGGATAAAGTTGATGTGCCATACGATGAAGTTATGGGAAAGAATAGTGGAAGCTAGACTAAGGGCAGAGGTCAGCATTTGTGAACAACAGTTTGGTTTCATGCCAAGAAAGAGCACCACAGATGCAATGTTTGCTTTGAGGATGTTAATAGAGTACAGAGAAGGTCAGAGGGAGCTACATTGTGCCTTTGTGGATCTGGAAAAAGCATATGACAGGGTGCCAAGAGAAGAACTGTGGTATTGGAAGTCTGGAGTGGCAGAGAAGTATGTTAGAGTGGTGCAGGACATGTATGAGAGATGTAAGACAGTGGTGAGGTGTGCTGTCGGTGTGACCGACGAATTCAAGGTGGAGGTGGGACTGCATCAAGGGTCAGCTCTAAGCCCCTTAGTTTGCTATGGTGATGGACAGGCTGACAGACGAGGTGAGACAAGAATCTCCATGGACTATGTTTGCAGATGACATTGGGATCTGTAGTGAGAGAAGAGGACAAGTGCAAGAAAATCTAGAGAGGTGGAGGTATGCCCTGGAAAGGAGAGGAATGAAGGTTAGCCTCAGAAAATCAGAATACATGTGTGTGAATGAGAAGGACCCAGGAGGAACGGTGATATTACAGGGAGCAGAGATAACGAAGGTGGAGGATTTTAAGTACTTAGGCTGAACAATCCAGAGCAATGGAGAGTGTGGAAAAGAGGTGATGAAGCATGTGCAGGCAGGCTGGAATGGTTGGAGAAAAGTGTCCGGTGTGATGTGCGATAGGAGAGTGTCAGCAAGAATGAAGGGAAAAGTGTACAAGACGGTGGTGAGGCCAGCGATGTTGTATGGCTTAGAAACAGTGGCGCTGAGGAAAAGGCAGAAGGCAGAGCTGGAGGTAGCATCGATGAAAATGTTGAGGTTCTCTCTGGGAGTAACGAGGATGGATAGGATCAGAAATGAGTATATCAGAGGGACAGCCCACGTAAAATGTTTTGGAGGCAAAGTCAGAGAGGCTAGATTGAGATGGTTTGGACATGTACAGATGAGGGATAGTGAGTATATTGGCAGTAGGATGCTGAGGTTGGAACTACCAGGCAGAAGGCCTCGAGGAAGACCAAAGAAGAGATTTATGGATGTGGTGAAGGAAGACATGAAGGTCGTTGGAGTCAGAAAAGAAGATGCAGAGGACAGGGTGATATGGAGGCGGATGATTTGCTGTGGCGACCCCTGAAGGGAGCAGCCGAAAATAGAAGAAGAAGAAGAATTCGGAAATCAATATCCCGGAGTCTGGAGGAAGACTGGGGAGAAGGAAATGTCAAAATTCCTGAAGTCTAGTGTGAAGTACCCACAGTCAGTGATGGTGTGGGGTGCCATGTCAGCTGCTGGTGTTGCTCCACTGTGTTTTATCAAGGGCAGGGTCAATGCAGCTAGCTATCAGGAGATTTTGGAGCACTTCATGCTTCCATCTGCTGAAAAGCTTCATGGAGACGAAGATTTCATTTTTCAGCACGACCTTATACCTGCTCACAGTGCCAAAACCACTGCTAAATAGTTTACTGACCATGGTATTTCTGTGCTCAATTGGCCTGCCAACTCTCCTGACCTGAAGCCCATAGAGAATTTGTGGGATATTGTGAAGAGGAAGTTGAGAGACACCAGATCCAACACTGTGGATGAGCTTAAGGCCGCGATTGAAGCATCCTGGGCCTCCATGACACCTCAGCAGTGCCACAGGCTGATTGCCTCCATGCCACGCCGCATTGAAGCAGTCATTTCTGCAAAAGGCTTCCCGACCAAGTCTTGAGTGCATAACTGAACATAATTATTTGAAGGTTGACTTTTTTGTATTAAAAACAATTTTTTTTTTTTTTTTTAATTGGTCGGATGAAATATGCTATTTTTTGGAGATAGGGATCTTTGGTTTTTCTTTACTTTTTTGCCATAAATTTCAATGTTAAAACAAAAAAAGGCTTGAACTACTTCAGTTGTGTGTAATGAATGTAAAATATATGAAAGTCTAATGTTTATCAGTACATTACAGAAAATAATGAACTTTGTCACAATATGCTAATTTTTTGAGAAGAACCTGTACAATCTCTGACCCATTCTTCGCCGACTCGTCTTCAAACTCTAACTCTGCAGTCAAGACCCACAACCACTTTACATTCATCACTAAAAATCACACGATTCCAGTAGTTGTCAACTGATTTCAACCTGTTCCCTCGACACCAAGCAACACGATTTTTCCTGTTCACCTCACGGATCCTAATATTTTTCCTCACAGACCATTTATGAAATCCCAGAGAATACAATTTTCTCTCAACAGTCCTCTTAGAGAAAGTTCTCTGTTGTTGTTGAAAATGTTGGTTATCTCTGATAATGATTGATGACGATGCTCTCGAACACATTTAGAAAGTCGTCTGCTGTCACGAGCCTTGAACAAATGAGGCTGTCCACTTCTTGGCCTGTTTTCCCAATATCCCCGCTCAAAATATCTATCTAAGAAACTATAAACGGTGCTAGATGGTAATCCAACAATTCTTACTATTTCTGACCGGTTAACTCCACCTTCAAATAGTTTGATGATCCCTTCTTTGTCGCACTGTGATAATTATTTCGATCTTCAACCCGTTTTGTTTACGGTCTAAATTTAGCAGCAGCAGACGACCGATAACATCACGCATTTCGCCATGTGATCGTCACGTGATCAGTTGGACGCTGTCAAATTTTCAAGACGATCTATCACGTATCAAATGTACTGCGCACAAAATCATAGCGGTTTGATTGAACTGCATTTTTCCTTTAAACGGTTTTCTGAATACTTATGGCGGAATGCTGTAGTTGGTGTAAGAGAAGAAGATACAGAGGATAGGGTGAGATGGAGGCAGATGATTTGCTGTGGCGACCCTTGAAGGGAACAGCTGAAAGGAAAAGAAGAACAAAAGAATACTTTATTGATCTCGGAGGAAATAGCGTGCACACAGTTGCTCCATACAAGTAAGAGTCTCAATAAAGACATTTAAGAAAATGACAAATATTTATATCTGCAAATATACATATGGAAAATTAGGCTGTTACTATGTCAATGACATTGTTTATACTGTTTATTTTATTTTTTTATTACATCCTAATATAGCCCTGTCTGCGCTCTCAAAGGTCGACCATGGCCCATGTGCATGGGGTCAATTTAATTCTCTGTCCTAATTTTGGTTTCCACTGTGTTTCTTACTGTTCTTACTGCTTCCAACCAATGTTTTGAGAAAAAAACATTGCAAGCTAAGGTTTAGTATCTTAAAGTAAATTAATAGGAAAAATAAGTATTTGTAACTGATTTTGTTCTTTGGTGAGGATGTGGAGATGGAGACCTCTGCGGAGGGGACGTCAATCTTTTTGGGACGCATCATCATTGTGCATGAAGAGGATGGCGGATTCCAGACATCTCTTAAAGAAGAACCAAAGGATGAATATTACCTATGTAAGACAACAGGATGAAATTTTGGTCTTCTTTATTATGTCAGCTCTTAAGGGATGGCTCAGCATTTTCAACATTTTCACAAGCTTACAAACCCTATGTTGGGTGGGGAGGTGGAGTGAGCACTCAGCGTATGCTTTTCAAACATAATGAAAATGTCAGTCAAAATCACACTGAACAAAACATGTCTTCTTTCAGCCTTTGCAATTTTGCTATGAACACTAAGCTAATCATCGAACAGTTTGTACTGTCACTTCATAGTGTTAAGTCTAGAGGCAAGAGTGCCTGATTTTTCCATTCATCTCTGCAGTAATTATCCTTCCAATCATGATGCCATATTATACCTGGATGTGAGGTATTACAAACATGTATTCTAAAAATATAGTCGATCGCTTGGTCATTCCACTGTCAGTGTACTTACTATTAAAGCTTCTTTTCAACAGCAGGTAGAGTAAATATGCATCTCAGATCTGTTCCATTGGCTTAAGAGAAAGCAATACGCAAATCTATTTAATTTAAAATAAAAACGCCTACACCGATATCATTATATATTAGAGCTCAGTAAATAAGGCTAACTGCTTAAAGTGTGTAATGTACCTCTTATAGTCCAAACCTTAAACCAATCATCTGTAGATTTCAGCAGTATACAAGAATTTATTTAGAAATAGTTGATTTTGTCCACATTTACTTTACATTTGTTGCAAGAGCTCTTAGAAGCCAAATCACAGACACATCAGGTCTCCACACACATACACAGATATGCGTAAGGTGTGTATGTGTGTGTGTGTTTGCACGTGAATGCATGTTTCCATATCAATCCTAGTTAAGTTATTCAGTTTGTCAACCACTGATTAGATTAGTAGAAGATCAACTTCGTCTTCAGGTGAGTATTCGAAGGCATAGTGTCTGATGTTTTTAGAGAGGAAACGAAAAAGAAAGACACATGATGTATTGGCAGTTTAAAACTATCCATAGCTAAGGAAGGTTAAAGACAAAGAATCACTGGCACGTGATTCAAATTTAGCCAATGGCTGAGCGCTTTTGTTTCTCCCTCCTGCGGATTGGTTGCAGATGATATGTACACCTCTTTTTTTTCTTTTCTCCTTCGCACACATGTCATCAATATAATTCAGGGCTGGGAATTTTCCGCCAATCGGCGGATTTTTGTAAGTCAAATTTGTCATTTGAGATCGATGCAAATCCGGTGTAAAAATCTTTGGGGGGGGTAGTGCCGTCATCACTTGTCATCTGGTCATATTATATCAAAATCCGTGAGGTGCTACCTTCGTTTTGTTTATTTGTGTGGCGTAGTGGAGTGGAACACTGCTGGTTCTGGTTTATTGCACGTAGCCGGCATCGTAATATGATATGCCAGTCTGGTCATCTTACTGTGGGACCGTGGCAACTGTCAGATCATCAACAGAAATGATCGAGCAGCATTATGTATAAATATGGCTATGAATGACATTATTTAAGTCTTATTATAGTATTAAATTATAAAGCTTCGTGTACATTAATAAATTCTACTGATATTTTTAAACTTGGTATGCTACGAATAGGCCTACCGGTACACAGTTTAAAGCAGGGGTCGGGAACCTATGGCTTGCGAGCCAGATGTGGCTCTTTTGATGACTGTATCTGGCTCTCAGTAAAATTATGTATTCGTTATTCTGTTAAGAAAGGCCACCGATTTATCTGTCATTTAAATAAAAATACAAAAAAGCCATCAAATAAAACAAAAACACAAGAATAAATCTCACCCATTTAAATCAATTCATCTATTTTCAATTCCCCGTCACTGTGGCGCGAAGCGGAGAGCTAATCCTTTCTGTATGTGGGCGTGTCCGACACCTTGAAACTCTAATTTTATTGGATTATAACAACAGCCATAGACTGCGCGTGTTGTTTTTGAGTAAAGAGATAAATTTTCCTCGTTTTTGATCAGCTCATTTGCACGAAATTTGGAAATTATCAAAACGAGGGAAATTTATCTCTTTACTCAAAAACAACAAGCGCAGTCTGTGGCTGTTGTTATAATCCAATAAAATTGGAGTTTGAAGCTATCGGACCCGCCCACACAGTGGAGTACAGAAAGGATTGGCTCTCCGCTGCGTGTCACAGTGACATGGAATTGAAAATAGATATTCATGACTTTGGCATGAGTGTATTTGGATGGAAAGTCTACATACGACCAGATCGATTTACAACCGGTATGCCGGAACCAAAAGCGGTCGTAAGTCGACGACTGCCTGTATTTGAAATTATAACTAGGCCCACTGTAGGCCTATAACTATAAATTCTTTTTTTATTATATATATATATATATATATAAAATATGATAATTTTAATAATTAATTTTCATAGGGTTCTCTTTAAAACTATTCCTTCCAGGAGACATCAATTAAGCAAACCTCCAAACCTTTTGGGGAGCTTCGACTTCCTAAACCCCCCAGAAAGGTCGCTGCCCCCACAACCCCGCAAGGGGCCTAGGCAGTCCCCTTGACCCCGGCCATTTTTTCTTCCTTTTCCATAAAGGCCCGTTCTCATCCCTGATGATTGCTTGAATTGTGAATTCATGTTTTTTAGTGTCTTTAATAATTTAAATGCTATGATGCCACTAAAATGCCCTGCATCTTCTCTAGCTTCTGGTAAGAAGCCTAAGCGCTTTGTTTATGAATAAATATTATCACAGCACAAAATTAAAAAGGTTTTACTTGATCATTACTACATTTTACTGCATTAGTACTATATTAATGAGTAAGACTGTCTATAGAATGTGTTTAAGAAGCATATTTTAGTGTATGTAATATCATATATAGGATTTAAAAAAAGTGTCACTAACTCACGGATTTTCATGATCCACGGGAAGGGCCGGAACCAAACCATTGTGGAAAAAACGGGGGCCAACTGTAGAGCTGTTTGGGGAAGAATAATGTAGTTATAGATATTGATGGCTTTTTGAACCTTTTTGCTAGAGTGAGAATTATGAGTTTTAAAAATCATTATATAAATACAGTATAATAAATTTTCACTCGTTAGATGGCAATTTTCTTTTTTTAAATGTGAAATATAAAAATACCAGTAAAATATCTTGGTATTGGAACTTTACAAACTGCTTCCAAGTATAGTGGTACCTCATTTTATGAAATTAATCCGTTCCAGAGTCTTTTTTGTAACCTGGATTTTTTGTAAGTAGAACCCCATTTTACATGCAAAACGCGTGATTCGTTCCAAGGCCCTCAATACTACCCTTTAAAAATTATAAAAGCATACCTTTTAAGGTACTTACTTCATGTTGACCATGTCTTCTTAGCAGAGTTATAATCTTACAAATGTTTATGCAAGGTTAAAAGCCTGAACCAAAAAGTCAAGTTGCAATGAGCACACTAGAAAAACTCATGAATCGAGCTGCGCATCATCCCTCCAAGCCAATGGGAGACCAGCGGGGTGGGATGTTGGGAGATAGTCAATGAAGAGCAACTCGTGCAGTGTTTGAATGGCAGGTTTCGTAAGGAGAACTTGTTTCGTATACAGAGACAAAAATTTTTGGAAAATGTTTTCCGTAACCTGGATTTTTTCATTTGCTGGCACTATCGTAAGGTGAGGTACCACTGTAATTGTGCTCCAATCTGACATGAGCGCATCGCAGAGGAAGACTGAGTTTTTTGTGTGCAGCTCTGTGCTTTATTATCTCAAGCGCACGTCTGCGTTTTAGTTGAAAAACCAATAGGTGAATTTCAATATGGTCATGTAATGATGATGGTGGTGATGGTGATGATGCATCATCATGAAACATCATGAAAACATCAGCAAGGAAGGCCAAAATCTAAGCAGTAATTCAGCAAGGGGATGCCCCACCTTGGCTTATGCCAAGGTTTGGATGGTATTTAAACTTTATTTGTTGTAGACATGTATCTTAATCCCAAGGCCACCCTGTATACTGTAGTTCCCTGCACTACAACCCAAATTAATGCTGAATTGCTCAATAACAAAGTGATAAATTTTACTTCATGAACAGTGGTTTCAGCTTCATTTTTGAATATGCATTTTCTATTGTTTTTATGATTGTCCAGTTCATTATTGTTCCCCCATTCTCTTTCATTAGTTCATTTCTGAACAAATGTTTTATGATGACAGTGCCGATTTGAAAGGGCTGCCCTGATGTTGTAAAGTTTGAGTTGGATAATATTTACCAGCATTGGTATGTGTTTTGTATATACTCATTGTTTATTTTCTAACTTCAGTCTTGTGTTCTGTGGATGATTTTAGTGATGGTGTTTAGACCTGTCTGTTTAATGCTGCAAAAGGACTGAAACTGGATCTTAAGTTTCCATGATGGCTCTTTACAAACCGTGGCTGCAAATAACTAAAGATCAATCAAAGTATTTTCAGTGAACTGTGGAGATTACTGGGATTCTAGTATTATTATCATAGTACAAAGGTCTATAAACAGTGCTGCCGAGAATCATGCAAACCAATTTTTTTTTATTAAAATTTGATGTCAGAGCATCTGCTGAAAATGCTGAAGATAAACCATTCCCTCATTCCGATTCAAGCATAAAAAAAAATAAAAAAATAAAAATTCAGAGATAAATACACATATGCATGTAGTAGTAGCAGCCCTGTACCTATATAAAACTGAATGCGCAGGCATTACTGTTTTAAATCTATGCCATGGGTTTATTATTCATTGCATGTTTTAAATGTCACATTGTTCATGTTGTGAATTTTCCTGTTTCCAATATACTTGGAAAATAAACATTTAAAATGTAAGCTGTTTTTTAGGTTGGGGGGGATGAACTCTCTTGTGCAATGTTGAAAATGTTGAACCATCCCTAATCTAACTAAAGTTACTTATTCACTGGAAAGTTTCTCTATTTTTGTGATTTTTTTCATTTGACTTACTTTCTTGAGAAATATAGCGGGTGGCCCGAGAAACCCTCCCACATTTCAAGGAAATTGTTCAAGATAATAAATCTTTTATTTACACACATGAAATTTCATTCAGGACAGTTTTTATAAATAATATTTTATAGATGTGTCAAACTCTTTTTCACTGAGGGACACTCACTAAATTTACAGGTGATCAACAGCTAATCACTGAACATCTATTCTCAAAGGACACGCATGAAATCTACATGACAAAATGATTCGGTTATGCATTTGTCTTTTCTTTATTTTCTTACGTTTTCTGACAATGTTCAACAGCGACAGGCTGATTCTTCTTGACTATGTATTACAAGCTGTTTACTTGACATAGCCTGCCACCGCACCTAGTGAAAGGAGAATAAATTAGGTTTCATGGTAATTGTTGATGCAGTCATATTCTTTGAGAGCTCTTGTGCGTGCAAAAATTGAATTCTCGTGCCAGATTGGGGTAGCCCCCTCATAAAAAAAAAAAAAAAAAGCGCAAGAGGCAAGGTCAGGGGATTGGGCTTATCCAACAAGCTCACTCACTCTGGAAACATTTCCCTCAGCACTTTCAAACATCTTAGTGTGTACCTTACTTCCATCTTACTGAAACAACATATCAAGTTCTTGGGATACCAACAGAACTTATCACTGCTTCAAAATCGTAATTGTGTGTAAATTCTTTTGGTTTTTTTTTCACCCTGCATAAATACTTAAACTGTGAAACTGCAGGTAAAGAAACATCAGCCCCCGGGGACCAACAGAATGAAGAATTTCAGATTAAATTTATTAAAGAAGAAGCTGGAACTGAAGCTGAAGATGAAGACTACCTTTGTAAGGAAACAGATTTCTATGTTATGTTTAGATGTTTAAAAAAATACTTTAATTACAGATGCTATGGGCATCTATTGCATCTTTTATATACAGGGATTAAACGATAATGATGTAAGGTTTTTTTAAACAAAACCTAACTTTACACAAATTGGGATCCTGGTCAGTAATTAATGAAGATATACAAGTATTTTATACAATGTTGTTCGTGCTTATGCCCCACAGGTAGGATGTGAGTTAAAAGAGAAGGAGAGATTCTGGATTGAGTTAGATGAAGTGATGCAGAGTACCCCCAGAGGTGAAAGAGTGGTCATTGGTGCAGACTTCAATGGACATGTTGGTGCAGGAAACAGAGGGGACGAGGAAGTGATGGGCAGGTTTGTTATCCAGGACAGGAATGCAGAAGGACAGATGTTAGTAGATTTTGCAAAAAGGATGGTAATGGCTGTGGTAAATACGTTATTCCAGAAGAGAGAGGAGCATAGAGTGACTTATAAAAGCGGAGGTAGGAGCACACAGGTAGACTACACTTGTGCAGGCGATGTAATTTGAAGGAAGTCAGTTACTGCAAAGTAGTAGCGGGTGAGAGTGTTGCCAAACAGCATAGGATGGTGGTGTGCAGGATGACGCTGATGGTGAGGAAGGGGAAAAAGGCAGAGCAGAAGACAAAGTGGTGGAAGCTGAAAAAGGAAGAGTGTCGGGTTGTCTTCAAGGAGTTGAAACAGGCTTTGGGTGGTCAGGAGGTGCTTCCAGATGACTGGACAACTACAGCTAATGTGATCAGGGAGACAGGTAGGAGAATACTTGGTGTGTCATCTGGAAGGAGAGATGATAAGGAAACTTGGTGGTGGAATGAGGAAGTGCAGGAGTGTGTACAAAGGAAGAGGTTAGCTAAGAAGAAGTGGGACATTGAGAGGACCGAAGAGAGTAGCGGTGTCAAAGGCCAAACAGAGGGCGTATGATGACTTGTATGCTCTGTTGGAAAGTAAAGAGGGAGAAAATGATTTATACAGGTTGGCACAGCAGAGAAATAGAGATGGCAAGGACGTGCAGCAAGTTAGATTGATAAAGGACAGAGAGGGAAATGTATTGACTGATGACAGAAGTGTGCTGGGAAGATGGAAAGAGTACTTTGAAGCGCTGATGAATGAGGAAAATGAGAGAGAAAAAAGTAGAAGAGGTGACCGTCGAGGACCAGAAAGTAGCAAAGATTAGTAAGGGTGAAGTGAGGAGGATGAAGAATGGAAAGGCAGTTGGTCCTGATGACATACCGGTGGAGGTATGGAAGTGTCTAGGAGAGGTAACAGTAGATTTCTTGACAAGAACATACAACAAGGTCTTAGAGCGTGAGAGGATGCCAGAGGAATGGAGAAGTGTGATGGTGCCCATTTTTAAGAACAAGGGACACGTGCAGAGTTGTGGCAACTGCAGAGGGATAAAGTTGATGAGCCATACAATGAAGTTATGGGAAAGAATAGTGGAAGCTAGACTAAGGGCAGAGGTCAGCATTTTTGAACAACAGGTTGGTCTCATGCCAAGAAAGAGCACCACAGATGCAGTGTTTGCCTTGAGGATGTTAATAGAGAAGAACAGAGAAGGTTAGAAGGAGATGCATTGTGCCTTTGTGGATCTGGAGAAAGCATATGACAGGGTGCCGTGAGAGGAATTGTGGTATTGCATGAGGAAGTCTGGAGTGGCAGAGAAGTATGTCAGAGTGGTGCAGGTGTACATGTATGAGAGATGTAAGACAGTGGTGAGGTGTGCTGTCGGTGTGACAGAAGAGTTCAAGGTGGATGTGGGACTGCATCAAGGGTCAGCTCTGAGCCCCTTCTTGTTTGCTATGGTGATGGACAGGCTGACAGACGAAGTTAGACAAGATTCCCCATGGACTATGATGTTTGCAGATGACATTGTGATCTGTAGTGAGAGCAGAGAACAAGTGCAGGAAAATCTAGAGAGGTGGAGGTATGCCCTGGAAAGGAGGGGAATGAAGGTTGGCTTTAGTAAGACAGAATACATGTGTATGAATGCCAAGGACCCAACAGGAACGGTGAGGGTACAGGGAGCAGAGATAATGAAGGTGGAGGATTTTAAGTACTTAGGCTCAACAATCCAGAGCAATGGAGAGTGTGGAAAAGAGGTGAAGAAGCATGTGCAGGCTGGTTGGAATGGTTGGAGAAAAGTGTCCGGTGTGATGTGTGATAGGAGGGTATTGGTAAGAATGAAAGGAAAAGTTTAGAAACAGTGGCACTGGCGAAAAGACAGGAGGCAGAGCTGGAGGTAGCAGAGATGAAAATGTTGAGGTTCTCTTTGGGAGTAACAAGGATGGATAGGATCAGGAATGAGCACATCCGAGGGACAGCACATGTAAGACGTTTTGGAGACAAAGTCAGAGAGGCTAGATTGAGATGGTTTGGACATGTACAGAGGAGGGATAAGTGAGTATATTGGTAGTAGGATGCTGAGATTGGAACTACCAGGCAGAAAGCCTAGAGGAAGACCAAAGAGACGATTCATGGATGCGGTGAAGGAAGACATGAAGGTAGTTGGTGTAAGAGAAGAAGATGCAACGGATAGGGTGAGATGGAGGCAGAGGTGTCGTGTGTGGCATGTGTGGCCTGTGGCGACCCCTGAAGGGAACATCCGAAAGGAAAAGAAGATACAAGTATTTTATACAAACAACATAACCCACCTGTTTTCTGAACCTCTAAATCTTACTAGTATTGCAGGAAGGCTGGAGTCTATCTCCGCCAACACTGGGCAAAGCTGGGGTACGCCCTGAGCAGCTCACCAGACATTGCAGGGCCAATATACGCACAATAATTCACTTTCACATCCACCCCAATGGGGAACAGCCAAATAACCTGATGTGCATGTCTTTGGACTATGGAAGGGAACTGGAGCACGTGGAAGAAAACCACGCAAACATGGGGAAAACAAGCAAAGCAATACCTTTTTGCTGTGAGGTGGACATTCTAACCACTATGTCACTGTGTTAGCCCGTACAGTTCAGTTCAGTTCATTTTCTGTAACCGCTTTATCCTAATTAGGGTCGCGGGGAGGCTGGTGCCCATCTCAGCCAACTCAGGGCGAGGGCAGAGTACACCCAGGACAGCTCGCCAGGCCATCGCAGGACTAGCCCGTACAGTAGTATTTTAATTATATTTGTACCTTGTTTTAATAGTCTTTACTGTGGTGTTTTTTTTTCAGATTGTGAGATCTGCAGATCTTTCTTCATCAATAAGTGTGAGGTTCATGGCCCACCAGTCTTTATCCCCAATACACCGGTGATTTTAGGGGTTTGGGATCGAGCCAGACAAACTCTTCCACCATTTCTGGAAATTCGGAAATCTGATATTCCGGATGCAGGCTTGGGAGTGTTTAATACCGGGGGCATAATTCCAGTAGGTGTGCACTTTGGGCCATATGACGGAGATCTGGTGGACCGTGATGAAGCTATGAACAGCTCCTACTCCTGGGTGGTAATTACATGCCTACATAGTTTAATGCAGTATATAAAAATAAATAAATAAATTCCTGTATGCAATAACAGTTTTGAGTCAACAGCACTGAACACCTTTGGGATGAACTGCAACATTGACTGAACCCCTGAACTTCCCCACATCCTTTTATTTAATCCCCTATATTTCCGACATGAAAACTCTCAAATCTATGACCCAAAATCTCCCAAGCCATGATCCAAAATCCTGATAGTCACACTCCAAAAGCTCCCGACATGATCCAAAATCATGATAGCCACATGCAAAAACTCCCACAACCATGCCCAAAAAGCACTGCATCCACACTCCAAAACCTCCTTAGCCATGTCCCAAATATCCCTAACTTTACAGCTACAGCCCGATTTCTACTGTGCAGGCTTGATCTGTGTGTGGCTCAAAATGAGACCACCCAAATTAAGCTCAACAATAACTTTTTAAGTGTTCAAACATGGGTAAATATTAAAAACCATGTAAATGACTACATCATTGATTTACATGCAAGTAAACTACAGCGATTTATAAGATGTGTATGAGTGCACTAGCGCTGGACTTTTTTGTTTTCAGGTAAATCAAATAAAGTTTCACACAGTCTGATTTACTTGCAATAAAATTATTTATTGTTCATAGTGGTCTTTCACCTAGTTTGGACCTTTACTCAAGGCAAACAGTTCACCTGTATTTCCTCATTGTCCTGGGAGATTTCAGAAACCATGAGGGCAATGACAATGTGACCTGGAAGGGTGTGGTTGGTAGATTCGGCCTCCCTGATCTGAACCCGAATAGTATTTCTTTAAGTGCAATTGGCACTATGTCACCCTGCGCTGCAGTTTGATAATCAACTTTGTACTCGTGTCATTAGACACGCCGCTGCGTGTTTTGGACACTGGTGAAGAGAGGAGCTGAGTTTTCAGGCGATTACCACCTGGTGGTGAGCTGGCTCCAATGGCACGGGAAGCCGTCCTCCAGACCTGGGAGACCCAAACTTGTAGTTAGGGTCTCCTGGTAATGTTTGGCGAAGTCTCATATCAGAAGGGCCTTCTCAACTACCACCTCCAGTGGATCTCCAACCACATCCCAATTGAGGCCGGGGACACAGAGTCCGAATGGGCCATGTTTTGTGTCTCCATTATTGAGGCAGCAGACTGGAACTGTGGCCGGAAGGTCATTGGTGCCTGTTGTGGGTGAAACCCCCAAAACTAGTAGCCACCTTTGGTGGCGGCGGGAGGGGTGTTCAGCTAAAAAAACCTGTTGTCTCTTTTTAGCATCTCAAGGCAGTGGACAGGTATCAACAGGCCAAACATGCTGTAGCCCTGCTGTCAATGCAAAATTTAATGTATGGGAGGAGTTTGGTGAGGGCCTGAAAAAAGACTAGGTTGGCCTTGAAGAGGTTCTGGACCACCATCCAACACCTTTTGGAGGGGGAAGCAGTACTCCACAAACACTCTTTACAGTGGAATCGGGGTGTTGCTCACCTCAACTGATTTGTTGGTTGTCAGGAGATGGAAGGAATACTGTAAGGACCTCCCCAATCCCACCAACATGCCCTCTGTGGAAGAGGGTCTGCCAATCACTGGGGCAGAGGTTGCTGAGATAGTTCAAAAGCTTTCCGGTAGCTGGGCTGCTAGGTTAGACGAGATCTGCCCTGAGCAGCTCAAGGCTCAGGATGTTGTAGGATTGTCTTGGTTGACACATTTCTGCAACATCACATGGTCATTGGGGCCATGCCTCTGGATTGGCAAACAAGGGTGTAGTCCCCTTTTTAAAAAAAAGGGGGGGGGGGGGACTGAAGAGTGTTTCAACCACTATCCTCTACCGTACGCCTGAATAGACTTTCACGAGTAGGCTGAGGAGTGTGATCTGGCTGATGGTTGAACCTCGGATTCATAAGGAACCAGTTTGTATTGGAGTCCGCCAAGTGTGCCCCTTGTCACCAGTACTGTTCATGACCTTTATGGATAGAACTTCTAGGTGCGGTAAGGGCATTGGCGGGTTCTAGTTTGGTGGCCATAGACTTTCATCTCTGCTTTTTGCAGATGATGTCCTTTTGGCTTTATCAAACCAGAATCTCCAGCTCTCACTGGAGCAATTCTAATAAGAATAGCTGAGTGTGAAGTGTGAAGTGACCTGGATGAGGATCAGTACCTCCAAGTCAAGTCCAAGGCCATGGTTCTCATCCAAAAAAGGTGGAATGCACTCTCCGAGTTTAGAATAAGGTCCTGTCCCAAGTCGAGGAGTTTAAGTATCTTTGGGACTTCTTCACGAGGAAGGGAACGCTGGGGTAGGAGATCAACAGGTAGATTGGTGCAGCCTCTGCTGTAAAACCGAGTGAAGCCTGTTGTAGTGAAAAGGGAGCTGAGCCAGAAGGCTGAGCACTCAATTTACCAAATCCTTCTTATGAAAAAGATTGCCTTGAATCTTTGTCAGGTGTCTAGGCCACTTGGAAGAGTGTCACTTTCCCTCAGTCTAGACCAAAGAAATATACAAGAACATGGTCAGGTCTCATATGGGTCTCTCAGGACAGGCCATCACAAACCAGTCTGTCATGATGATACTAACTTAAAGATGAGACATCAAAATTGTCAATTCCCCACAAGATAAACTCCAAAAACTAAACAGGTCCAACTCCTAGCACCCTAACAATTCTCCACCGTATGTACTATGGAGAAGCACCTGCCCTGTTTAATAATTGGTAGCTTATCCGTTAATGATAAGCGAAGTCAAAAAACCCATTGCTATGTTCCACGCACCCAACCAAAATACCTCAAAAACACATTCAGCCACATTTCAAAAGACCTACAGCCACACTAGAAAATGGCTACATCTTACAATAATGTAAAAAGTCCTCTCTGAAGTGTGGAGTCAGGAATCCCTCACTACTTCGGGCTTCAATTAATTTGGCTTCAGTGCATCGCGTTTTTTTTAATGTTCCATCGAATTAAAAAATAAGGAAATTAACGAAGAATAGGAGAAAAAGTTAAGGAAAATGCCACAAAACAAGGCCAATTATGCAAAAAAAAACCTAAAAACGCCTAAATAAACAAAAACAAAAAAACAACCCAAAACCTACCATCATCTTGTTCCCAATTAACCATGGAAAGTGAGGGATCCCTGTATAACAAAAACACTGTCAAATGAATCTGGAATGAGATCTTTAAAAACTATACAGACGCTCGCCGACTTGTAATAATGCTACGCCCATTGTTTACAAACGACAGACTGAATGTGCCCCTCCTTCTTCCTAGTTCAGTTTTTATATATATATATATATATATATATATATATATATATATATATATATATATATATATATCGGTTATTATGTAGTGTGTTACCCTTGTGTTAAGACGTCTCTGATCTTTGTGTTTACACTGTTTTGTGGACTTTTGTAACCCTACGCAAATATGGTTGGTCAGAAGCGTAAGCCTACTAACATGAGTGCAAGTCTCATACATAGAGATGAATTCTCTATCTGCTCGGATCAGCGCGATCTACCATGCATATGCAGTTAAGCAAAAAGAGTTGTAAAATGAATGAAAACCGAATCCAGGAAAGAGAACTCTCCGCTCTGCTGGTGATTCACAGTGCAGGCTGAGTTCTAAACGAGTTCAACGGCACCTTTGCGCACTTGAAAGACCGGAAGTCCGTATAACCCACAGCAAGTACACTATTTTCGCAAGTACACTACTTTCGGTATTGAGCGCCTCACAAGTAAGCGTTGATTGGCTGGTTTAAGTTTCATGTAAAGTGATTTGTATAAATAAGTGACCGTCCGGAACCAATTAAAAACGTAAGTCGGGGAGCGTCTGTATATGGGTGTGGTGGGGAGTGGGTGCACATACCTTTTGTCTTGTGTACATATTTACCATGTTTTATAGATATCCAACAGGGCACGCTGTGAGCAGTACATTGATGCCAAGAGAGAGATGCATGCTAACTGGATGAGGTGAAAAACTCAGCAATGAAATTATTACTTTCAACCCTTATTGATGAGTCACTGTTTATGATGAATTTACAGTATATACAATATTTATCATGATATTTATGCGTCTGCCTTTGACTCTGTAATTCTCATTTTAATTCTGTGTTCTGCCTGTTGTTCTCTCAGGTATGTAAATTGTGCCCGTAATGATGAAGAACAGAATTTAGTGGCTTTTCAGTATCGGGGAGGAATTTTCTTTCGTTGCGTCCAACCCATTGAATTAGGACAGGAGCTGTTACTGTGGTATGAAGAGGAATATGCCAAAGATCTCAGCATCGTGTTTCACTATCTCTGGAAGAAAAAGTGCTTTGCAAATGGTTACGTACAAAACATTGTGGTTGTTACTTATTTATTTTTCAAAATAAATAAAGACAAAACTCAGTTGATTTACTTAATTCACTAAGAAAGTTACACAACAATATGTATGCAGTACAAATACAACATTTTAACATTGTAATTCTGGGAATATCATTATGTACAGCTTATACTGGTTGTACCTCAAAGTTCACACAACCACACTTGCATTCATAACATATTTATTTATTGTCTGTGTAATTGTATATTTTGTGATTATTTTTAATTGAAATTTTTTTATACTTATTTTAACACTAGGGCACTGATAACTGGAATGTTAAATAGTTACTGTTTACTGCAACTAATTCCATGTGAATAATTTCTTCTATTTGTCTGCACCAGGAATGAACAGTACCCAGGTTTTTTCCTGCTCTTTGTGTCCAGCATCCTATACCTCTCAAGTTTACTTTCACAAACATATCAGGAGATGTCATTATGAGGAGTATTTGAGACTGCTGCATTCAGGAGAGATTAAATTTGAGGCTCTGATGCCCACAAGGCACTCCACAACTCAACCGCTTTCCTCGGCTTCTCTGGACAGTAACACTTTTCATGAGCAAAAGCAACAGGAGCTCCATCACTGCAAGGACTGTGGGAAAAGTTTTCCACAACTGAGCATTTTCCAGTTACATCAGTGCATTCGTTCTGTGAAAAAAAATCAGTGCTCATTGTGTGGAAAGACTTTCAGTAACAAAGGAACTCTCGTTAGGCATGAGCGCATTCACACCGGAGAGAAACCGTTTCACTGTGCACAGTGTGGGAGGAGTTTTACACAGAAAAGTCATCTCCAAACACATGAACGCATTCACACAGGAGAAAAACCATTCCAGTGTTCACACTGTGGAAAGAGTTTTAATCACCAGAGTCATCTCCAGCAACACCAACGCATCCATACAGGAGAGCGACCATATCAGTGCTTGCAGTGTGGGCGAGGTTTTACTCACCTCGGTCACCTCCAACAACACCAGCGCACTCATACTGGAGAGAAACCATTTCAGTGCTTAGAGTGTGGGAAAAGTTTTAATCACCAGAATAATCTCCACACTCATCAACGCATTCACACAGGTGAAAAACCCTATCACTGCACGCTGTGTGGGAAAAGTTTCATTCACCAGAGCCATCTTCAGTTCCACCAACATATCCACACTGGAGAAAAACCATTTCAGTGCTTAGTGTGTGGAAAATGTTTCAGTCGTGCAAGTCATCTTCAACAACACCAGCGCACTCATACAGGTGAAAAACCCTATCAGTGCCTTGTGTGCGGGAAATGTTTTACACGAAACACTCATCTGCAAAAACACCAGCACAAACACACTTCAGAGACAGTGTATTGAAGCGACATTGACTATGCATTTTCTATTTATCGAGTATCAAGTATATGTGTTCATGCAGCCATCCAGATGAAAATACATGCCAAAATGGGATTTTATCATCAGTCTTTTGTATTCATTCATTAGTAAAGCATATTTGTTTTCTGTAACTCTAGGGTTAAACATCCTGTTGTTATATGCTTTATGTTTTTGATGGCAATGACATTTGGTCCTGCCCATGTCAAAAATGTGTGTATTTACATGAGCAAGTGAGTGAACTGAATATTGATGAATGATATGATAAATGTGGCACCACATGAGAAACCAGATAATTCTTTGTATGGGTGTTGTCCACAAAGGATCAGTGTGTCCCTTGAAAAAAAAAAAAAAACTGCAGCACTTCTTCATGGGTAAAACTATACAGTTGAAACCTACCGACCATGAGAGAAAAAAATAACCTGGAATCCCGTGGATATTCTCTGAAGATCATGTAAGGAATTTTGTTAAGCTTTGTCAAATTGTTCTTCATCCATCCATGCATCAGGGTTGCAAGGAAGCGAAGCCAATCCCAGCTGATTTTAGGTCAGACGCCCGTTGTACTACAGGATGAACACAAATGCAAAGAACCATTCACACTTAATTCACACTTAGAGTACTTATTTAACCAAATGTGCATGTCTTTGAATTAGTTTTTAATAATCTACCAGGACCTACTCATTCTGCTAAGGATAATTTCAGTAATCCTAAATGTATTGAATCAGAGTCTGTTTTGCATAATCATAGCATCCCCATGAGTGTTGAGGCCAGCGATGTTGTATGGTTTAGAAACAGTGGCCCTGGGGAAAAGACAGGAGACAGAGCTGGAGGTAGCAGAGATGAAAATGTTGAGGTTCTCTTTGGGAGTAACAAGGACGAATAGAATGAAGAAGTACATCAGAAGGACAGCACATGTAAGAGGTTTTGGAGACAAAGTCAGAGAGGCGAGATTGAGATGGTTTGGACATGTACATGAAGGACATGAAGGTAGTTGGAGTAAGAGTAGAAAATGCGAAGGATAGGGTGAGATGGAGGCAGATGATTTGCTGTGGCGCCCCCTGAAGGGAACATCCGGAAGGAAAAAAAGAAGATAGCGTCCCTATGAGCTGTATCCATACAAGTCTCGATAATGTGCTTATCTAATTATAATCAGTTGTAGCTCAACAGCTCTGTTCTTTTGTAATCAGTAATAACGTGCATTATGAACATTACTTGAGCTTTTAGAAACATCACAGTACAGAATTAGCACTAGAGAAGGGGGCCACCAACTTTCTGTCCTGGGGGGGTCAGTGTTTCTAACTTCACCTCAAATTATGGTTCAGTTTATAAAAGCATTATAGTACACAATGTTGTTAAAAGCATGATATCAATAAAATAGAATGAAACTTAATTGTATTTATTTGAATATTTACTTATACTGATTTGGGGGAAAAAAGTCTAGTGGTATAGGGCGTAGGATCGCTGATTCTAAGGTTGGGGGTTCGAGTCCCCACAAGGTTGTCACTGTCCCCCCCAGTGCAGCTAACTGGGTTATCAAAGGCAGGCCATGTCTCTCACTGTCTATGGTGAGATGTTCATGTAAACGAACCATTGCTGACTTTCATAAAGATTAGGCTACAAAGCCGTCAGAGTGTTTCTGTCCCTTGCTAAAGGGTTGTGACAGGAAGAGCATCCGACGTAAAAACCTCTGCCAAATCGAACGTGCGAATCAGATGATTCGCTGTGGCAACCCCTGAGAAAGGAAAAAAGCCGAAAGGAAGAAAGAAACTTACTGATTTGAAAAATTAGTACTTTTATTAATTTGTCCCATACATATTGATGGTAGTCATAGATTAATGAATAATTAAATAAAAGCTAATTAAATAAAAGACTGAGTTAAAAAAAAAAACCCAACTTGTTCTCTGGATACATTTTGGGCAGTGGTGGCCTGGTGGTAAGGTTCTGGATCACCGATCCCAAGATTGGGGGTCCACTATAAACGAGTTGCCCCCCCCCCCCCCCCCCCCCCAATGCAGCTGAGTGCAAAGGCTGGCCATATCTCTCACTGTTTATAGTGTGAAGCATGTCAAAGAACCATTGCTAACTTTAGTCAATAGTTGGCTGCATAGCAGTCAGCTTGTGTCTGCCCTGCGATGGCCTGGTGAGCTGTCCAGGGTGTACTCTTCCCAGACTCAGCTGAGATGGGTGCCAGCCTTCGCAGGACCTAATTAGGATTACAATTCAGAAAATGAATGAATTTTTAATTTCATTTTATATTCCACTAAATCTGGGGCCGGTTGCAGGGGCAACAGCCTAAGCAATGCAGTCCAGATGTCCCTATCCCCAGCCACGACCTCAAGCTCTGCCAGGGAGACACCGTGGGGTTCCCAGACCAATTGAGAGACATAATTGCTCCTACGAGTTCTAGATTGACGCTGTGGTATCTTCCCAGGTTGGACATGCCCAAAACACCACACCAGGGAGGCATTCGGGAGGCATTCTAACCAGATGCCCGAGCCACCTCAACTGGCTCCTCGCAATGCAGAAGTATAGCAGTTCAATTCCAAGCTCTCCCCGATAGCTGAGCTTCTGCCCTGATCTCTAAATGAGAGCCTCGCTATCTGACGAAGGAAGCTCATTTCAGCCTCTTATCTCCACAATCTTGTTCTTTCGGTCATTACCCAAAGCTCATGGCCATAAATGAGAGTTGGAATGTAGATCAACTGGTGAATTGAGAGCTTTGTCTTGTGTCTCAGCTCCCTCTTCACCACAATAGACCAGTACAGGCTCCACTTTACAGAAGAAGGCTACAGCAGTCTGGCTGTCAATCTCCCCCTCTATATATATATAGATATCTTCTTCTTCTTCTTCTTTTACTTTCGGCTGCTCCCTTCAGGGGTCGCCACAGCAAATCATCCGCCTCCATCTCACCCTGTCCTCTGCATCTTCTTTTCTGACTTCAATGGCCTTCATGTCTTCCTTCACCACATCCATAAATCTCTTCTTTGGTCTTCCTCGAGGCCTTCTACCTGGTAGTTCCAACCTCAGCATCCTACTGCCAATATACTAACTATCCCTCATCTGTACATGTCCAAACCATCTCAATCTAGCCTCTCTGACTTTGTCTCCAAAACATCTTACGTGGGCTGTCCCTCTGATATACTCATTTCTGATCCTATCCATCCTCGTTACTCCCAGAGAGAACCTCAACATTTTCATCTCTGCTACCTCCAGCTCTGCTTCCTGCCTTTTCCTCAGTGCCACTGTTTCTAAGCCATACAACATCGCTGGCCTCACCACCGTCTTGTACACGTTTCCCTTCATTCTTGCTGACACTCTCCTATCGCACATCACACCGGACACTTTTCTCCAACCAGTCCAGCCTGCCTGCACACGCTTCTTCACCTCTTTTCCACACTCTCCATTGCTCTGGATTGTTCAGCCTAAGTAGTTAAAATCCTCCACCTTCGTTATCTCTGCTCCCTGTAACATCACCTTTCTTGCACTTGTCCTCTTCTCTCACTACAGATCACAATGTCATCTGCAAACATCATAGTCCATGGAGATTCTTGTCTAACCTCGTCTGTCAGCCTGTCCATCACCATAGCAAACAAGAAGGGGCTCAGAGCTGACCCTTGATGCAGTCCCACCTCCAGCTTGAATTCGTCGGTCACACCGACAGCACACCTCACCACTGTCTTACATCTCTCATACATGTCCTGCACCACTCTAACATACTTCTCTGACCCTCCAGACTTCCTCATGCAATACCACAGTTCTTCTCCTGCATCTGTGGTGCTCTTTCTTGGCATGAAACCAAACTGTTGTTCACAAATGCTGACAAATGCCCTTAGTCTAGCTTCCACTATTCTTTCCCATAACTTCATCGTATGGCTCATCAACTTTATCCCTCTCTAGTTACCACAGCTCTGCACGTCTTCCTTGTTCTGAAAAATGGGCACCAGCACACTTCTCCTCCACTCCTCCGGCATCTGCTCACTTTCTAGGACCTTGTTGAATGTTCTTGTCAGAAAATCTACGGCTACCTCTCCTAGACACTTCCATACCTCCACAGGTATATCATCAGGACCAACTGCCTTTCCATTCTTCATCCTCTTCAATGCCCTTCTCACTTCACCCTTACTGATCTTTGCTACATCCTGCTGCTCAATGGTCACCTCTTCTACTCATTTTTCTCTCTCATTTTCCTCATTCATCAAAGTACTCTTTCCATCTTCCCAGCACACTTCTGTCATCAGTCAATACATTTCCCTCTCTGTCCTTTATCAATCTAACTTGCTGCACATCCTTCCCATCTCTATTTCTCTGCTGTGCCAACCTGAAAAGATCATTTTCTCCCTCTTTACTGTCCAACCTATCATACAAGTCATCATACGCCCTCTGTTTGGCCTTAGCCACTGCTCCTTTCGCCTTACGCTGTGTCTCCCTGTACTCCTGTTTACTCTCTTCGGTCCTCTCTATGTCCCACTTTTTCTTAGCTAACCTCTTCCTTTGTACACACTCCTGCACTTCCTCATTCCACCACCAAGTCTCCTTATCTACTTTCCTTCCAGAGGACACACCAAGTACTCTCCTACCTGTGTCCCTTATCACATTTGCTGTGGTTGTCCAGTCATTTGGAAGCACTTCCTGGCCACCCAAAGCCTGTTTCAACTCCTCTTTGAAGACAATGTATAAGACACCCCTCGAAACAGATCTGTAGTGATAAATGGAGTTTCAATAGAAAGTCTTTGTCCTGTCCTTTTATTTTTGTTTATTTGCTCTACCAAAAAGTATTGAGCACTCTCCTACGGAAGGATCTACTCAGAAAATCCTATATATATATATATATATATATATATATATATATATATATATATATATATATATATATATATACACACACATATACATACATACATACATACAGTGGTATGAAAAAGGATCTGAACCTTTTGGAATTTCTCACATTTTTGCATAAAATCACCATCAGTTGTGATCTGATCTTTGTCAAAATCACACAGATGAAAAAACAGTGTCTGCTTTAACTAAAACCACCCAAACATTTATCGGTTTTCATATTTTAATGAGGATAGGATGCAAACAATGACAGAAGGGGGAGGAATAAGTAACTGAACCATCACATTTAATATTTTGTGCCCCCCCTTTGGCAGCAATAACTTCAACCAAACGCTTCCTGGAGCTGCAGATCAGTCTGGCACATCGATCAGGACTAATCTTCGCCCATTCTTCTTTACAAAACTGCTGTAGTTCAGTCAGATTACTGGGATGTCTGGCATAAATCGCTGTCTTGAGGTCATGCCACAGCATCTCAATGGGGTTCAAGTCTGGACTTTGACTTGGCCACTCCAGAACATGTATTTTGTTCTTCTGAAACCATTCTGAAGTTGATTTACTTCTGTGTTTTGGATCATTGTCTTGTTGCAGCATCCATCCTCTTTTTTAGCTTCAACTGTCTGACAGACGTCCTCAGGTTTTCCTGCAAAACATCCTGATAAACTTTTGAATTCATTTTTCCATTAATGATTGCAAGTTGTCCAGGCCCCGAGGCAGCAAAACGGCTCCAAACCATGATGCACCCTCCACCATGCTTCACGGTGGGGATGAGGTGTTGATGTTGGTGAGCTGTTCCATTTTTCCTCCAAACATGACGTTGTGTGTTCCTCCCAAACAATTCAACTTTGGTTTCATCAGTCCACAAAATATTTTGCCAAAACTTCTGTGGAGTGTCCAAGTGCCTTTTTGCGAACATTAAACCAGCAACAATGTTTTTTTATACAGCAATGGCTTCCTCCTTGGAGCCCTCCAATGAACACCATTCTTGGCCATTGTTTTACATATAGTTGATGTGTGCACAGAGATATTGGACTGTGCCAGTGATTTCTGTAAGTCTTTAGCAGACACTCGAGGGTTTTTTTTTTTTACCTCTCTGAGTATTCTGCGCTGAACTCTTGGTGTCAACTTTGGTGGACGGCCACTCCTTGGGAGAGAAGCAACAGTGCCAAACTCTCCATTTGTAGACAACTTCTGTGACTGTCGACTGATGAACATCCAGACTTTTAGAGATGGTTTTGTATCCTTTCCCAGCTTTATACAAATCAACAATTCTTGATGGCAGGTCTTCAGACAGCTCTTTTGAGCGAGCCATGGTGCACATCGGACAATGCTTCTCATCAAGACAATTCTTACCAGGTGTGTGTTTTATAGTGGGCAGGGCAGCTTTAAGCCACTCATCAGTGATTGGGCACACACCTGACTTAAATTGTTTGGTAAAAATTGGTTTCAATTGCACTTTAAGTCTCCTTAGGCAGAGGGTTCAGTTACTTATTCCTCCCCCTTCTGTCATTGTTTGCATGCTATCCTCGTTAAAATATGAAAACCTATAAATGTTTGGGTGGTTTTAGTTAAAGCAGACACTGTTTTTTCATCTGTGTGATTTTGACAAAGATCAGATCACATTTGATGGTGATTTTATGCAGAAATGTGAGAAATTCCAAAAGGTTCAAATACTTTTTCATACCACTGTATATATATATATATATATATATATATATATATATATATATATATATATATATATGTATGCAGCCATGAGGTGGGGGGGGTCTGTGGTGAAGGAAGACATGAAGGTCGTTGAAGTCAGAAAAGAAGATGCAGAGGACAGGGTGAGATGGAGGCGGATGATTTGCTGTGGCGACCCTGAAGGGAGCAGCCGAAAGTAAAAGAAGAAGAAGAAGATATATACTAGTCCTTCTCAAAAAATTTGCATATTATGATAAAGTTCATTATTTTCTGTAATGTACCGATAAAAATTAAACTTTCATATATTTTAGATTCATTGCACACCAACTGAAATATTTCAGGTCTTTAATTGTTTTAATACTGATGATTTTGGCATACAGCTCATGAAAACCCAAAATTCCTATCTCAAAACATTAGCATATCATGAAAAGGTACTCTAAACGAGGTATTAACCTAATCATCTGAATCAACCAATTAACTCTAAACACCTGAAAAAGGTCCCTGAGGCTTTTAAACACTCCCAGCCTGGTTCATTACTCAAAACCGAAATCATGGGTAAGATAATCGACCTGACTGGTGTCCAGAAGGCCATCATTGACACCCTCAAGCAAGAGAGTAAGACACAGAAAGAAGCGCCTGACCTGGGCTACAGAGAAGCAGCACTGGACTGTTGCTCAGTGGTCCAAAGTACTTTTTTCGGATGAAAGCAAATTTTGCATGTCATTCGGAAATCAAGGTGCCAGAGTCTGGAGGAAGACTGGGGAGAAGGAAATGCCAAAATGCCTGAAGTCCAGTGTCAAGTACCCACAGTCAGTGATGGTCTGGGGTGCCATGTCAGTTGCTGGTGTTGGTCCACTGTGTTTTATCAAGGGCAGGGTCAATGCAGCTATCAGGAGATTTTGGAGCACTTCATGCTTCCATCTGCTGAAAAGCTTTATGGAGATGAAGATTTCATTTTTCAGCAAGACCTGGCACCTGCTCACAGTGCCAAAACCACTGGTAAATGGTTTACTGACCATGGTATTACTGTGCTTAATTGGCCTGCCAACTCTCCTGACCTGAACCCCATAGGATATTGTGAAGATTGTGAAGACTGTGGGATATTGTGAAGAGAAAGTTGAGAGACACCAGACCCAACCATGTGGATGAGCTTAAGGCCGCTATTGAAGCATCCTGGGCCTCCATACCACCTCAGCAGTGCCACAGGCTGATTGCCTCCATGCCACACCGCATTGAAGCAGTCATTTCTGCAAAAGGATTCCCGACCAAGTATTGCGTGCATAACTGAACATAATTATTTGAAGGTTGACTTTTTTTGTATTAAAAACACTTTTTTATTGGTCAGATGAAATATGCTAATTTTTTGAGATAGGGATTTTTGGTTTTTCTTTACTTTTTTGCCAAAATTATCAATATTAAAACAATAAAAGGCTTGAACTACTTCAGTTGTGTGTAATGAATCTAAATTATATGAAAGTCTAATGTTTATCAGTACATTACAGAAAATAATGAACTTTATCATAATATGCTAATTTTTGGAGAAGAACTAGTATATATATATATATATATATATATATATATATATATATATCTTCTGTAATCACCTGAAGAGAGAGGATGGTTTCACCACCCCTCGAAACAGATCTGTAGTGAAAATGAAGTTTCAATAGAAAGTCTTTGTCCTGTCCTTTTATTTTTACTTATATATATATATATGTATGTATATACACTGTATTCGACATGATAAGTGCCCAGGGTGCTTTCAAAATTGGAGGGGGGGGGGGGTTATTAAAATTGTTACCAGCGGAGTGGAACAGTAAGTGCTTATTACCATCCAGGTGGAAAACATGAATAATAACAGAACAATAAAAACGTTTTATTGGTATTTGTGTTATTCATTTTGTGGTATCAACCAAACTACTTACATGAAAGCTGAAAATAAACAGAAAACAGCATAAATTTTTAATAAAAGTCCCCTTACTTTTCCCTCCCGGTGCTTTTCCTTTAAATATTTTCCAGGCAGTAAAATCGAGCCAATCAACACGAATGTCAACTTTAGCACTAGCACATGGCCAGGTCTTTAAATTTTTGAAGTTAGTCAGCCAGAGGGGTGAAAAACACTTGTCATCACTTTCTGATAGGTCCATCTGGCTCTTCGCTCCATTCATTCAGAGCATCCCATAGTTTTGCTGTAGCAGTTTCTAATGGTTCATCGGTTGTTGGACATTTACCAAGAGAACACAGCAAAATATTTTCCTGTTTTTAAAGCACAGTGGAACAATCAAATATCTTGTTACTGATGAACATTAGAGACATTCCTCAGTGCCAGGGAGTCTTGAAATACCATGTAAATTCACTTTTATAGGTAGTGAACGCCTCATTTTACGGTTACAGAGACTGATTGAATGAAATTGGTAAGTTTGATATCCCATTTTGCTCCCAGTACACATGGGCAGTTATTAGACGTAAGACCAAAACATTGGGGGGTGGAGGGTTATTACAAAGTTCACCCAAGTATTCAAAAAATTCAGTTTTTTTGTTCAGAGAAAAATCCTACATGAACCTCTGTGAAAAAGTAATTGCCCCCTTGTTAAAAGGTGAGGTACTTGTGATCAATCCTATTATTAGAGAAAACCGAGTTCAATTTCATGGCCACACTCAAGGCCTGATTGCTGACAGACAAATGTTTGGGACTCCAGTGGACCACTGTCAGAGCCATTATCCATAAATGGAGAAGGCATGGTACAGTGGTGACCCTTCCCAGGAGTGGCTGACCGACCAAAATTACTCCAAGAGCACAACGCAGACGAACTAGAGAAGTCACAAAGTCCAAAAACCACTTCTAAACAACTACAAACCTCACTTGCCTCAGTTAATGTCGATGTTCATGACTCCACCATCAGAAAGACACGAGGCAAAATTGGTAATCATGGAAGAGTTTCGAGACAAAAGCCACTGCTGACAAAAAGTATCAAGGCATGACTCACTTTTACCAAGAATTATCTTAATCATCCCCAAAGCTTTTGGGAAAATGCTTTTTGGACAATTACTTATTATTGTGCCCTTGTAGGTTCAGCTGTTCTTTCTCCCTTAATAAATGCAATTGCCACTGAAAACTGCATTTTGTGTTTACTTGTGTTTTATCTTTGTATAATATTTAAGTTTGCTTGATCTGAAATGGATGACAGTGATAAACGTGCAAAAAAATGACAGAAATTGGTCAGGGGTAAAAAACTTTTTCACAGCACTGTAGATGATAGGTCAAAAGTTTAAACTGAGAAAATATATAATTTTAAGGGAAAATATGCTGATTTTAAATTTCATGGTGTCAGGATTGCATGGTAAGATGACTTGCTAGATGTCTTCATTTGTGAAATTTGGAGAACTGTGCAAGAGAAGATGAAGTGGAATCTATGCTATGTATTGTATGAGTTGGGGTGGGAGTAAATGTCTGACAAATTTGTTTAATATTTCCTTCAAAGAAGTTGGCAAAGTCTTCAGTGATTAGGGAGGATGGTGCAGGTGGAGCAGATGGATTGAGTAATGATGAAAAGATGTTGTGGAGTTTGTGTGGGTGTGGTGCAACCTCTTCTTGTAGAAGCCTATCTTAGCAGAAGTTGCATCAGATGAAAATATGTACAGGAGTTACATGGTAGGAATCCAGATCTGATTCAAGGTGAGATTTTTTCCTCTTTCTCTCAGGTCCTCTTAGTTGTCTACGATTGCTTTGGAGCACCTCCCAGAGTCAAGGAGCAGAAGAAGAAGTCATCTTGGATTTTGTAGATAAAGAGTAGAGATCCATAGAAACAGAGAGTGAAGAGGAAAGTCTTAAGTCTTTCTCTCTACATACTCCTCCTTGTAAGCCTAATGAAGTGGTTCAGAAAATTAAAGAAAGGTCAATATTATTGTTTGTGTAAATTTATAAAAGCCCTCTTCCTAATGCATTAATAAGGATTTTAAAAATGTACACAAACAATAATATATACCACAAGATATCCAATACTTTTCTCCACTTAACCTGGTTTTGAACCTTTTATATTGGGGTTTATGTAATAAAAATAAGGTCCTTGACTTATTATTATTATTATTATTATTATTATTAATATTATTATTATTATTATTATTATTATTATTATTATTATTATTATTTACACGTGATTTATAGTTTCAATTTGGATTTTTTTTAATGAAGACACATTTTAAAATAAGTTTTAGGACTTCTTACGTGAGTGCTGCTCAGTAGCTACTTACATTAAATTAATCAACCGCATGCCACGAGCCCGCTTCTTCTTTTCACTCACACCGGGAATCACTTTCACCGGGAATCACATGCGCGTATGTGTGCGTGTGTGTGTGTGCACGCGTGTGTACGTGTGTGTGTGTGCGTGTGTGTGTGTGTGTGTGTGTGTGTGTGTGTGTGTGTGTGTGTGTGTGTGTGTGTGCGTGCGTGTGTAGACCATGTCTTCTTAGCAAAGTTATAATCTTACAAATGTTTATGCAAGGGTAAAAGCCTGAGCCAAAAAATAAAATTGCAAAGAGCACAATCGAAAAACTCATGAAACAACAGGAACTCTGTCCTTTACGCGTGTTAGAACTCCGTGACGAACAATGGGTTGAAGGTGTGAGTCGGGTCCAAGGATGTAGTAGACCATGTACAAAGCTCCAACAAGTTTATTTTAGCACAGGGGAAACCACAATCACTGGAAAAATATTTTAACGGAACTGGTCGAGAACAAGGCAGGATACCAAGAGTCAGAGAGATCACAGGGAAAAACGGAATCACAAGAAAGGACAATCTTCTGACGCTGGAGTGGAGCCCACCGCTCCTATTTATGGCTTTCTGATTGCTGAGTGGATATAGGTGTGCTCTCTGAACCTCGCCTGCAGGTAACAGCCACGCCCCTCACCAGCGCCTGCAGTGAATGGAGAGAGAGAGCGAAAGAGAGAGAGAGAGAGCACGAGCGAGTTAACGCCGCAGCAAGCACAGATCATAACAATACCCCCTTCCCCCCAAGGGGTGCCAACTGGCGCCCGACCAGGCTTGTTCGGGAGCTGACGATAAAACTCTGTTAACAAGTCCGGGTCCAGGATTAGGGAGCGAGGAATCTAGAAGCATTCTTCAGGGCCATACCCCTCCCAGTCCACCAGTTACTGGAAACCTTGACCCCATCTGCGTACATCGAGGATGCGATTTACTGTGTACGCAGGGTGTCCATCAATCAGCCGGGTAGGAGGGGGTGGGGTCAGTAGGGGGGTGGAGGGGACTTTCCACCACGGGCTTGATCAAGGATACATGGAATACCGGGTGTACCTTGAGTGAGGATGGGAGCTTGAGTCGGACGGCGCTGGGGTTTATGATTTTTTTGTATCACATAGGGCCCAATGTACCTGGGAGACAATTTTTTGAGTCGACTTGAAGGGGCAGGTCCTGGGAGGAGAGACAAACTTGTTGCCCAACAGTGTAGGGAGGTGCCGGGGTCCGGTGATGATTGGCGAGTCTCTGGTTTCAGGCCACTGTCCGTTCCAGGGCGGCATGTGTTTCTCTTCAGACCCAGCGTGCTCTGCAAAACTGTGCCTGGATGGATGGAGCTGCCATATCGACCTCCTGGCTGGGAAACAGGGGAGGCTGGACCCCGTTGATCATCATAAAGGGGGACATCCTGGTGGATCCAGGGGAGGTGTGTGGCCCAGGAGGCTGGGAGACGGGAGGTGATGCAGCCCAGGAAGGATCCGAGGCTTTGATTTGTTCACTCTGCCTGCCCGTTAGACTGAGGATGGTAGCCGGAGGTCAAGCTACAGGAGACTCCCAGGGTGTTGCAGAACGCCTTACAAACTCTAAATGCAAACTGGCGGCCTCGGTCCGAAACGATGTCCTGGGGGATTCCATGGAAGTGAAAAACATGTTGGACCAGGAGACCAGCTGTTCCATCGCCGAGGGGAGTTTGGGTAGGGTGACGAAGTGAACCGCCTTGGAGAACCGGTCTACTATCGTCAGGATGACTGTGTTGCCCTCGGACAGAGGTAACCCCATAACAAAGTCCACAGCAATGTGCAACCAGGGACGATGATGAACGGGTAAGGGTTGGAGGAGGCCTGTGGGTACACGATTGGAGGACTTGCTCTGGGTACAGGTGGCACAAGCTCCCACAAACTCCCTGGTGTCAGCTGCTATCGTTGGCCACCAGAAGCATTGTTGGAGTAGGAAGAGAGTTCGGTGGGCTACGGGGTGGCAGGCTAATTTGGATGAGTGATCCCACTGGAGTACTGGGGTTCTGGCTGGCGGGGGGAATGTATAATCAACTTTGGGGGCACCCGATGGACTCCGGTTCCCCCTGATGGGCATCCTGAACTAGCTGTTTGACCTCCCATCGAGCGGCTCCAAGTATACAAGAGGCGGGCAGGATGGTCTCCATGGTGGTGTCTTTCCCTGAGGAGAACTGCCAGGAGAGAGCGTCTGGTTTCCTATTCTGGGAATAATATTCTTAGCATGAAGTTGAATCTTCCTAGGTAGAGTGACCATCGCGCTTGACGGGAGTTCAACCTCTTGGCCGTACGGAGGTAAGATAAATTTTTATGATCGGTCCAGACCACAAAGAGGTGGGCTGCCCCTTCCAGCCAGTGCCGCCACTTCTGGAGCACCAAGACCACCGCCAGCAGCTCACGGTTCCCAACATCATAGTTCTGTTCCGCCGGGGACAAGCAAAGATAAGATAAGATAAGATACAGCTTTATTAATCTCACAATGGAGAAATTCACTGTTACAGGCTCTTGAGGTACCATCAGTAGGGGGTGCAAAAATAGATACATATACAAACATACACACATACATATATATTATATAAGTAAATAAATAAATAGATACATAAATAGTATAAATTAATAAACAATAAAAGAAAAGAAAAGAAAAGAAGGGAGCAACTTTGTAGACTGGCCTATATTCAAGTGTACATGTATCTGAGGGCAGAGTAGATGGGTTGATCTGGTTTACAGTCAGTGGGGTAGATGTGGTTGATTAAAGTGCACAGGGTTTTTATTGCACATAACCGGTTTTTTCACAGACATTTACAAAGTGGCGTTGTACAGTCTGACAGCGGTGGGAATGAACGACCTGCGGTAGCGCTCCTTCCTGCACTGAGGATGTCTCAGTCGTCCACTGAAGGAGCTACTCAGCTTCTCTACAGTCTGGTGCAGTGGGTGAGAGCTGTTGACCATGATGGATGTGAGCTTTGCTACCATCCTCCTCTCACTCACCTCCTCCACAGAGTCCAGTGGGCAGCCTAGGACAGAGCTGGCCCTCCTGACCAGCTTGTTCAGTCTCTTTCTGTCCCACTCTGTGCTGCCCGGGGTCCAGCAGATGGCACCGTAGAGGAGTGCAGAGGCTACCACAGAGTCATAAAAAGTCCTGAGCAGAGGTCTGCATACTCCGAAGGACCTAAGTCTCCTCAGAAGGTGGAGGCGACTCTGGCCCTTCTTGTACAGGGCGTTGGTGTTGTGGGACCAGTCCAGTTTATTGTTAAGGTGAACACCCAGGTACTTGAAACTGTCCACTGTCTCAATGTCCTGTCCCTGGATGTTCACTAGTAAGTGTGTGTGTGTGTGTGTGTGTGTGTGTGTGTGTGTGTGTGTGTGTGTGTGTGTGTGTGTGTTCGAGTGCTTCTCCTGAAGTCAACCACCATCTCCTTCGTCTTCCTAGTGTTCAAGCACAGGTGGTTGCGCTCACACCAGTCCACGAAGTCAACGATGACCGACCGGTACTCCTGCTTGTTCCACTCTGACACACGGCCAACGATGGCGGAGTCGTGGCCTGAAGGCGTGTGGGTGTAGTTTCTGGTCTATGGGAGAGTAGCTATCTCATTTTGTGCCGCAAGCTCGTCCTTCAGCCTTTCATTCAGACCCCGCAGGAAAGCCCCCAGAGCATGGGGTCATTCCAGCCACTTTCTACGGCGAGAATCCGGAATCTGATTCCATACTGTGTCACTGACTGCGAGCCTTGCTGGACTCGAAGGAGCTGAGAGCTTTCCTCCTCCCATTTCTCCAGATGATTGAAGACCTTTTTCATTTCCCTCACGAACTGGTCGAAGTGGGAGCATAATTCCGGGGTATGGGTAGCGACCGCTAGCGCCCAGGACGAGGCTTGCTCTGTGAGTAGGCTCATAATGAAGGCGGTCTTAGCTTGATCGGTGGTGTATGTGAGCAGCTGCTGGCTGAAGACGAGTGAACACTGATGGAGGAACTGTGAGCAGGAGCCGATCGTGCCCGAATAACTGGCTGGCGTGGGGATGAGCAGTTCTCGGCGCATGGGGAGTATAGCTGGCGCTGGTGCTGCTGTGGAAGCGGGGAGTGAAGCATGAGTGGGCGGGGTCGTGTTGGTGAGTTGGGTGGCAATGGCGTCCATCCTTCCGCCAAGCTGCATGGTTATATGATCCCGGGGATAGATCTCGGGAAGAGCGGATCAGTTATATGCTCATGGTTATACGCAGGAGGTTGTCCACAATTTGGTGCAAGGAGGAGTCGACCCAACAGGGCACCCCGGTGGGATAATCCCTGCCGGAGCTTAGCGGTCTCCGCTGGGTCAATGTTTCCGGTCAGAAGATTCTGTGACGGGAGGACCCAAGGATGTAGTAGACCATGTACGAAGCTTGAACAAGTTTATTTTAGCACAGGGGAAACCACAATCACTGGAAATAATATTTTAACGGAACTGGTCGAACACAAGGCAGGATACCACGAATCAGAGAGATCACAGGGAAAAATGGAATCACAAGGAAGGACAATCTTCTGAAACCGGAGGGGAGTGCGCTGCTCCTATTTAGAGCTCGTTGATTGCTGAGTGGATATAGGTGCGGTCTCCTGACCTCATCTGTAGGTAACAGCCACGCCCCTTGCCAGTGCCTGCAGTGAATGCAGAGAGAGAGTTAACGCCGCCAGCAAGCACAGACTATAACAGAAGGCACACAAAAAGCATCATGGGTATTATGGAGATGCAGCTCCATAATAGCCAATGGGAGGGAGTTGCATCTCCGTGATGAACAATGGGTCGAAGGCACACGAAAAGCATCATGGGTATTCTGGAGATGCAGCTCCCTCCTAGCCAATGGGAGGCCAGCGGGGCGGGGTGTTGGGAGATAGCCAATGGGAGAGAAACTCGGGCATTGTTCGAATTTTTGAGATGCCGTGTTTCATAACGTGAATTTTTTTCGTATTTCGACGGAAATTTTAGGTAAATGAGTTTTGTAACTTGGATTTTTCGTTTGTTGGGTCTTTCGTAAGGTCTTTCGTGAGGTACCACTGTATTTTTTTTGAAAACCTGCTGATATAACAGGAAAACCCATATGCATATGCAACCACTGGTTTTTACCTGCAGTTCATCCAAATGTATTGTTTACCATGCAAAAATGGAAAAGGAGGCATTGTTCCTCAATTCCAAAGGAGGCCTTGGCATCCCCATACCCAATTTTTAGTTTTCTTTTAAATCCCTACTCTCATGCCTGATATTATTAAAGTATATAATATGTTTTGTGCAATGAGTTAAGGGGGCTGATGATGCTGATGGAAGATTTAAACCTGAATGACAATGAACAGTGTACACACAGAATAATATGGTTGACTTATTAGGCCTAATAAAAATGTTGTGTTTTCCCTAACCAGACCAACCAACCCAAACATTTTTTGCCATGGGAAAAAAAAATGAACGAAACTAATTGTCCTCTCAGTTGTGTGATTGATTCGATTTTTTTTTAATGCATTGAGGCAGGCACCATCCTGTGTATGTTACACTGACCGACAGAGTCAGCCCCAAGGGTACATGAAAACAAAAGACAGCATTTTCTTATTACACCTTCACAGTGCTAGGTGGAAATAGATTGAAATTCTATGTGAAATTGAATGTGGTCCAGATGAATCAGCAGGGATCTGGACTCCAAGAAACTTGAAGTACTCCACCCTCTCTACCTCCTCTCCATAAAAGTAGAGGGAAGAGTTCTCAGTTTGTTTCAATCTCCTTAAGTCAATTATCATCTCCTTGGTTTTGGATGTGTTAAGTTCCAGATTATTGTTTTCACACAATCACCGGAGATGTCAGACCTCCTTATTGTAGGCTGACTCATTGTTACCTGTGACAGTGGTGTTGGCAGCAAATTTGATGATGATGATGCTGGTATGAGTGGGGGAACAGTCATGTGTGAAGAGAGAGAAAAGGAGAGGGTTAAGAATACAGTGTTCCAGCAGTCAGGATGAGAGTAGAGGAAATGTATTCGCCTACCCAGAGTTTCTGAATTCTGTGGCAGAGAAAGCCAGTACTCAGGTGCACAGTGAGTTCACTATGACCAGATTGACCAATTTCTGAACCCAGCGCTGCAGCAGCTGGATAGGGTTATCATTCCTCTATGGAAAAGCAGGGCAGGTGCACGTCTCTCCGTTGTACTGGTCGAAGCGAGCAAAGAACTGGTTCAGGGTGTCTGGTAGGGTGCTTTACGATGAGTCTGTTGATTTGTGCATGTCCATGTAGTTAGCAATTGCCTTGATCCCCTTCCACATATTCCTGGTCGTGTTTTCATCAACACATCATGCTCTTCAATGTTTATACTTGTGCTTAAAGCTTAAATTTTTTGATACCGTTTCGTAGGACCCAGCATGCTTCTTTATAAGCCTACTGGTCTCCTGACTTGAATGCATTATCTTCAAGATTCAAGATTCAAGATTTCTTTATTGCCATTTGTGCTTTTTACACTCATAGGAATTTCTTGTGCGGTTGTGCAGAGTCAAAGTTGTGAAAAAGAAAAAAAAAGAAAAAAACAGGAGGCTCAGAACAGCAAAAACACATACTACTGCGGAATAAGTACCTAATTCCTATCTTGAGAAGGGACCTCTTCTGGTTTAAATCTTATTTAACTGATCGTTATCAATTTGTAGACAGAAATAGTGATTTCTCTGTCTGTTCTAATGATAAGTTTGGCTTTCCACAAGGATCTGGCTGAGGTACATTGCTTTCCTGTCTATACATCCATTGTCAAATGTTCTTTACATATTTTTTAACTTTATTAAGTTGATGTCCTTCATCTGGCTTTGTTGAAATATATGTTAAGAACATTTGACAATGGATGCTTATCATCCTCTTCTTATTAAACTCTGATAATACAAAAGTACTTGTACTCAGATCTCAGGCAGCTAGAAATAGGTTTCTGATGATGTAGTAAGTTTGGATGGTGTTTCAGTCTCATCATATGTAGTAGTAAAGGACCTTGGAGTGATTGTTGACACTGGTCTTTCATTTGAAGCTCATGTCGATAATATTACTCGGGTGGCCTTCTTCCATCAGGAATGTTGCTAAAATAAGAAATATGATGTCGCTGCATGATGTGAGATAACATGTTCACGGTTTTATTACTTCAAGGTTTACAACTTCAGGCTTTTTGCAAACTTGAAGAGGTTTTTCTCCAGGATGTCAATATATTTCGCACTATTCATAATCCCTTGCACACGGACAAGCTCACCAGGACCGGAGGAAGAGAAACAGCCCCATAGCATTATGCTCCCACCTCCATGTTTCACGGTAGGGATGGTATGAGCCGGATCATCAGCTGTGTTGGCTTTGCGCCAAATGTACCTCTTGGTGTTCAGGCCAAAAAGTTCTACTTTCGTTTCATCTGACCAGCTCACACTTTCCCACATCACAGGAGTGTCTTTCAGATGTGTGGTAGCATACTGCAAACGAGCCTTGAGATATTGTTTCTTCAGATATGGCTTTTTCTTTGCAACACGCCCATAGAGACCTTCCTTGTGTAAAGTGCGGGATATTGTGGACTTGTGTACGTTAGTCCCAGCACCCTGTAGAGACTTCTTCAGGTCTTCAAGAGTAATGGAGGGGTTTGCTCTGGCTTCTTTGAGCAGTTTCATCTTGTCTTTTGTCGTGATCTTGGAGGGACGCCCTGTTCTTCAGAGATTCATAGTGGTATTATGGCGCTTCCACTTCTGGACCAGTGATGCAACAGTACTTTTTGGCACATTAAGTGAACTTGCGATGGCTACATAGGTTTGCCCATCTCTATGCTTCTCTACAACTTTCTTTCTCAGGTCTTCTGACAGCTCCTTGGTCTTCATGTTGTCTGCTGATAATCATGGGATGATTGTGGACAGGTGAATATTGGGCACTATTTATAGGGAGAAATCAAGCCTATACAAGTTACAAGTGACTGAATACAGTCCTGCTTTGTTGTGTTCTGCGAATTGAGTTATGGGTGTGAATACATTTGCAACCCACTGTAGATTCTTGCAATGTGTCACTGTCTGGATGTTCTAATAGGAGCACAAACAAGCTCCAATTAATCCAGAATGAAGCAGCAAGAGTTCTTACTAGAACCAGCAGACACAAGCATATCATCCCAAACCTACCAGTCCTTCTAAAAAAATTAGCATATTGTGATAAAGTTCATTATTTTCTGTAATGTACTGATAAACATTAGACTTTCATATATTTTAGATTCATTACACACAACTGAAGTAGTTCAAGCCGTTTATTGTTTTAATATTGATAATTTTGGTAAAAAAGTAAAGAAAAACCAAAAATCCTTATCTCAAAACATTTGCATATTTCATCTGACCAATTAAAAATAAGTGTTTTTAATACAAACAAAGTCAACCTTCAAATAATTATGTTCAGTTAGGCACTCAATGCTTGGTCAGGAATCCTTTTGCAGAAATGACTGCTTCAATGCGGCGTGGCATGGAGGTAATCAGCCTGTGGCACTGCTGAGGTGATATGGAGGCCCAGGATGCTTCGATAGTGGCCTTAAAGGGTACCTGTAGTGAAAGCGCCCCTATACCTAATTTGATGTATTGTGTATAGCTAGTGACAAAACACCTATAAGTCGTTTATTATATTCTCTCACAAACCAGCTTTTACCAATTTAAGGGCTTCACTAACGTCAAGCTTCAGAGCACAGGAGTTTTGCAATGGCGCATTTCCTGTGATGTCACATCGTTGACAAGCCTCCACCAGAACTGCGAGATTGCAATGTAAACATAAGCCTATATGCCTGACACATACAACACAAGTTCATGGAAAATTGGAAAAAACAGACATTATAGTATTTTTTTTTTAAAACCATGGACGAAGAGAGTTTTATAGAAGTATTAGAAGGTTATTTATATGAACCACTGAAGAAAGACTATCCACATTTAGTGAAATCGGACCAGGAAAGTGACGACTCGGAGGACGATATTGGAGAGCCGGCAGAAGCTCTTACACGGGAAAATTTATGTATCTACTTATTTACTTATTTATTTACTTATATAATATATATGTACGTGTGTATGTTTGTATTTGTATCTATTTTTGCACCCCCTACTGATGGTACCTCAAGAGCCTGTAACAGTGAATTTCTCCATTGTGAGATTAATAAAGCTGTATCTTATCTTATCTTATCTTATCTTAAATTGTAGCAAACAACCAGCAAATATTGGGCGCTCTTGTGGAAAATGTGTGCGTCAAAAAACCGATCAGGAGTGCTATTGTTTTGTCAGGAGTGCCCATAAGCCAACGTTGGAAATGACTTTCATTCGTGCCATGGTATCCAGTCATGTTAGGGGTCCAGCACCAGAAGGTGAATTGTGAAACAGGTCAGTGTATTTAAATATTATTGGGTTCTGATTATTCATTTTTATCAACAATTTCCACTGTATATTGTTATTATTTTTGTATACAAAGGGTCGCGGGGGTATATATAAATTGTATACATACTTTAAGTACTATACTCACCTCTGACAGTAACTCTTCTCCGCGGTGCAGGACGTTTACAAATATTATACAAGATATGTAAGATCACAAAAAAATCCCGCAGGAATGTGCGAGGCAACAGCGTCACGCGTCTGAGCCAATCGAGTTGCGAGATTGAGTTGAGTGGGCGGGAGGCAACAGCGTCACGCGTCTAAGCCAATCAGGTTGCGAGATTGAGTTGAGTGGGCGGTCCCTGGGGAGGAGGGGCACTAAGTCTAAGTTTACAATAAGTAAATATTTTATTTCATTTTATTTTTTATTAAAATACTGCGATGTATCAAGACCATGACACTCAAATTGCGAAGTGACAAGGGATGGACCGCCTATTCTTTACTCTGTGCACGGGACTCATTGGGTGTTTCAGATAAACAACGTTTCACCAAATATCGATATATATATATATATATATATATATATTTTTTTTTTTTTTTAATTTATATATTTTTTTTCATTTTCTGTAACCGCTTAATCCTGATTTGGGTCATGGGGAGGCTGGTGCCCATCCCAGTCAACTTCGGGTGAGGGCAGAGTACACCCTGGACAGCTCGCCAGGCCATCGCGGGGCGGAAACACGCCAACGGCTTTGCAGCCTACTGTTTACGAAAGTCAGCAACGGTTCTTTTACATGCCTCACACCATAGACAGTGGGAGACATGGCCGGCCTTTGATAACCCAGTTAGCTGCACTGGGAGGGGGCAGTGACAACCTTGTGGAGAGTTGGACTCGAACCCCCAACCTTTGGATCAGCGATACCACTAGACCACCACTGCCCTATCTATCTATCTATATATATATATATATATATATATATATATATATATATATATATATATATATATATATATACTAGTCCTTCTCAAAAAATTTGCATATTGTGATAAAGTTCATTATTTTCTGTAATGTGCTGATAAGAATTAAACTTGCATATATTTTAGATTCATTGCACACCAACTGAAATATTTCAGGTCTTTTATTGCTTTAATACTGATGATTTTGGCATACAGCTCATGAAAACCCAAAATTCCTATCTCAAAAAATTAGCATATCATGAAAAGGTACTCTAAACGAGGTATTAACCTAATCATCTGAATCAACCAATTAACTCTAAACACCTGCAAAAGATTCCTGAGGCTTTTAAAAACTCCCAGCCTGGTTCATTACTCAAAACTGCAATCATGGGTAAGACTGCCAACCTGACTGCTGTCCAGAAGGCCATTATTGACACCCTCAAGCAAGAGGGTAAGACAGATCTTTCTCTTCACAATATCCCACAGATTCTCTATGGGGTTCAGGTCAGGAGAGTTGGCAGGCCAATTGAGCACAGTAGTACCATGGTCAGTAAACCATTAGCCAGTGGTTTTGGCACTGTGAGCAGGTGCCAGGTCGTGCTGAAAAATGAAAATCTTCATCGCCATAAAGCTTTTCAGCAGATGGAAGCATGAAGTGCTCCAAAATCTCCTGATAGCTAAGCTGCATTGACCCCGCCCTTGATAAAACACAGTGGACCAATAAAACTGATAAACTTGATAAAACTGACATGGCACCCCAGACCATCACTGACTGTCTGATGGCAGTTTATGTGACATTATATAATATAACAAGAACAGATGGTAGGGGCAGTGGTGGTCTAGTGGTATAAGGCGCCGGATCGCTGATCCAAAGGTTGGGGGTTCGAGTCCCACTCTCCACAAGGTTGTCACTGTCTCCCCAGTGCAGCTCACTGGGTTATCAAAGGCCGGCCATGTCTCTCACTGTCTATGGTGTGAGGCATGTAAAAGAACCATTGCTGACTTTCGACAAGAGTAGACTGCAAAGCCGTCAGCGTGTTTCCGCCCTGCGATGGCCTGGCAAGCTGTCCAGGGTGTACTCTGCCCTCGTCCTGAGTTGGCTGGGATAGGGCACCAGCCTCCCCGCGACCCTAATTAGGATGAAGCGGTTACAGAAAATGAACTGAAGAACAGATGGTTAATATTGCATATGAAAAATTCATAAATATATCTAATGTTATGGTCTATGCTGACTGGCAGCATTAATTCTCTTCTTCAGTCATTGCAGGCACTGGTGAGGGGCGTGGCTGTTGCCTGTAAGTGAGTTCCAGAAGAGCACACCTGGTCCCACTCTGCAATCAGCAAACAGCCAGCTATCAACGGGAGCGGCGCGCTTCCCTCCGTTGTCTTCCCAGTGATCCCGTTCCTCTGCTTTTTCTCTGACCCCTGGTATCTTGTTTCGTGCTCGACCAGTTCCATTGATTTATTATTTAGAGTTCCAAGTGCAAAATAAAATCGTTGAATCTTCTTATGGTCTCCTGCATCTCGGGGTATGATGCATACACTCCAGGCTTAACATATAATGTCTTATATGATAAAAATTGTCCAATTGCAATACAGCAGACAACTCAACCCGTGGATCCTAAAGCGATTACAGAATGCCTGTAAAAAGAAAAATATATTTTACAGTGAGTTCATAAGAGAGAGAACCAAAGAGGCAGAAAATACATGTAAAAATATATAAATAAGTTAACTAATATTATAAGGGCATGTAAGAAAGAACATTACAAGAAAATATTAGAAAATAATACTAAAGGAATATGGAGTATATTAAATAGTATTGTAAAAAATAATTTTAGAAAAGCAAGTTTTCTGAAATTTTTTTTTGATAAGGATGTGGACTATTATAACCTTGATGATGTAACCAATAGCTTTAATCATTTCATTGTAAAATCTGACCTAGCTGGAAAAATCCCTGATAAGAGAACATCTGGATTAAACATGAATGAGTCGATAGAGAGATATCCTTGCTCAATGTTTCTTATGGCAGTGACTGAGGAAGAAAAACTGGACACAGGACATAATTTCAAAAAGTCAATGGACCTTAATGATGTTGATACGTCATTGGGGGAAAAAAGTAAAATATATTTTTCTCTTTACATTTTCAAAAATTTTGGAGAATTGTGTAAGAAAATGTCTTCAATAATACATTGGACACGTTCTTAGAAAAGCACAAATTACTCAGAGGCAGTCAAGATTCAAGATTCAAGATGCAAGTCTTTATTGTCATTATGTTCACATATAACGAAATAAAAAAACCCGATGACACATGACATGACACATGAGAGAGCACAGGAAGCAGTCTCCCTTGCCCGGACGCGGGTCACCGGGGCTCCCTCCTGGAGCCAGGCCCGGGGGAGGGGCTCGAAGGCGAGCACCTGGTGGTCGGGCTTCTGTCCATGGAGCCTGGCCGTGCTTAGCCCGTAAAGGAGACATGGGTCCGCCCTCCCATGGACCCACCAGCCTTGGGAGGAGTTTTAGGGGTCGGGTGCAGTGTGAGTTGGGTGGTAGCCGAAGGCTGGAAGGGTGTGATCGGTAGGTATGGCCTCTCCAGTCTGAACCCGAATGTTGTTTCGTTGTTAGACTTCTGTGCTTGTCACAGTTTGTCTATCACGAACACTATGTTCGAACATAAGTGTGCCCATAAGTCCACTTGGCACCAGGACACCCTAGGTCGCAATTCGATGATTGACTTTGTAGTCGTGTTATCGGACTTGCGACCATATGTTCTGGACACTCGGGTGAAGAGAGGAGCTGAGCTGTCTACCGATAACTACCGGGTGGGGAGTTGGCTTCGGTGGTGGGGGAGGCTGCCTTCCAGACCTGGCAGGCCCAAGAGTGTAATCAGGGTCTGCTGAGAAAGTTTGGCGGAGTCCCCTGTTCGAGAGGCCTTTAGCTCCCACCTTTGGCAGAGCTACAACCACATCCCGGAGGAGGCGGGGGACATGGAATCCGAATGGGCCATGTTTCGTGCCTCCATTGCTGAGGCGGCAGCCCATAGCTGTGGCCGTAAGGTCGTCGGTGCTTGTCGTGGTGGTAATCCCCGAACCCGGTGGTGGACACCCGCTGTGAAGGGGGCCGTCCAGCTGAAAAAGGAGGCCTATCGGGTTTTATTAGCCTGTGGGACTCCCGAGGCAGCAAACAGGTACCGGCAGGCCAAACGTGCTGCAGCCTCGGCTTGTCGCAGATGCAAAATCTCGGGTGCGGGAGGAGTTCGCTGAGGGCCTAGAGAGTGATTATCGGTTGGCCTCAAAAAGGTTCTGGACCACCATTCGACGCCTTAGGAGGGGAAAGCAGTTCTCCACAAACACTATTTACAGTGGAGGTGGGGAGCTGCTTACCTCGACTGGGGATGTCATCGAGAGGTGGAGGAAATACTTTAAGGACCTCCTCAATCCCACCAACACGCCCTACCGTGGAAGAGGAAGACCCTGGGGGTTCTGGTGGGGGTCCGCCCATCACTGGAGTGGAGGTCACTGAGGTTGTCAAAAAGCTCCTCGTTGGTCGAGCACCGGGGTTGGACGAGATCCGCCCGGAATATCTCAGGGTTCTGGATGCTGTAGGACTGTCTTGGTTGACATGTCTCTGCAACATCACGTGGTCATCGGGGGCTGTACCTCTAGATTGACAAACTGGGGTGGTGGTCCCGATTTTTAAGAAGGGGGACCAGAGGGTGTGTGCCAATTATCGTGGAATTACACTCCTCAGCCTACCTGGGAAAGTCTATGCAGGGGTACTAGAGAGGAGGATCCGACTGATAGTCGAACCTCGGATTCAGGAGGAACAATGTGGTTTTCGTCCTGGCCGTAGCACTCTTGACCAACTCTATACGCTCCACAGGATTCTGGAGGGGGCATGGGAGTTTGCCCAATCTGTCCACAAGTGCTTTGTGGATTTGGAGAAGGCTTTCAACCGTGTCCCTTGAACAATCTTGTGGGGCGTGCTCCGAGAGTATGGCGTTCCAGATCCGTTGCTACAAGCCATTAGGTCGCTGTATGATCGGAGCCAGAGCTTGGTCCGTATTGGCAACAACAGGTCAAATTAATTTCTGGTGGGAGTTGGAGTCCGCCAAGGCTGTCCTTTGTCATCGATTCTGTTCATAATTTTTATGGACAGAATTTCTTGGCGCAGTCGAGGCGTTGAGGGGTTCTGGTTTGGTGGCCATCGGATCTCGTCTCTGCTTTTTGTGGATGATGTTGTCCTTTTGGCTTCATCAAGTCTTGACCTCGAGCTCTCATTGGAGCGATTCGCAGCCGAGTGCAAAGCAGCCGGTATGAGGATCAGTACCTCCAAGTCTGAGGCCATGGTTCTCAGTCAGACAAGGATGGAATGTACCCTAAGGGTCGGGAATGAGGTTCTGCCCCAAGTGGAGGAGTTTAAGTATCTTGGGGTCTTGTTCACGAGTGAGGGAAGGATGGAGCGAGAGATCGACAGACGGATCACTGCAGCCTCTGCTGTTAAGTGGTGCCTGTGAAGGTGAAGAAGGAGTCGCAAGGTGAAGCTCTCAATTTACCAGGCGATCTACGTTCCAACCCTCACCTATGGTCACAAGCTTTGGGTAGTGACTGAAAGAACAAGATCACAGATATAAGCAGCTGAAATGAGCTTCCTTCGCTGGGTGGCGGGGTTCTCCCTTAGAGATAAGGTGAGAAGCTCTACATCCATGGAGAGCTCGGGCTGCTCCTCCGCATTGAGAGGGGCCAGTTAAGGTGGCTCGGGCATCTAGTCAGAATGCATGCCTCCCGGACGCCTCCCTGGTGTGGTGTTTCGGGCATGTCCAACCGGGAAGAGACCCCGGGGTCGACCTAGAACACGCTGGAGGGACTATGTCTCTCGGCTTGTCTGAGACTGCCTCGGTGTCCCCCGGGAGAGTTGGAGGAGGTGGTGGGGAGAGGGACGTCTGGACCTCTTTGCTTAAGTTGTTGCCCCCGCGACCCGACCCCGGACTTAGCGGAAGACGATGGTGATGATGATGATGATGATGATGATATAACGAAATTATAGGCTTTCAGCTTTAAACGGTGCAAACAAGTTAAAAAGGTTAAAACACAACAAGAAACTGCAAACAACACTGTCAAGAGCAGAATATAAACACAAGTAATTCTATACAGTAAACTTTAAGCAAAAATATAAAATACAAATGCAAACTTAGTGCCTATCAATGAGAACTGAACACTGAGAGGTATACAATATGTACGTTGAGGCATTGTGAAATGGAATAAGTAAACAAATAAATAGTAGCAGCAAGCTGGATAGAGTAGAACGTAAAGTCCAAAGTGGAGAAACTACAATGCAAATTAGGTAAAGTGCAGCAGTACAATACAGAAGTCGAGTTTGTGGATTCAATGTTCTTTTACAGAGAATTGATGTCAGTGTAAGAGTGAGTGAGTATATGTCAGTGGAGGAGATCTGCATGTGTGATTGCGAGGGATTGAGTGATGGCTTTCACAGATCTGGGGTAAAAACTGTTTTTGAGTATGGTTGTGCTGGTTTTGATGTTTCTGTACCACTTTTCAGAAGGAAGTGGTACAAACAGGCCCTCTCCTGGGTGTGTGGGATACGTCGTAATGTGGCTGGCCTTCTTCTTGGCCTGGAGAGCATATATTACGTCCATATTTTTTGACCACAAAGGAGACCATGGAGCCATGAATTATTAGTGAGAGAAATGGGATTGGGGCCTAATGGTCACCTATTTAATTTCCGAACCAGCAGGAAAATGTGTGGCGGCTAGCAGCACCTTACTGTTCCTCCACCTCCATTCCAATTTCTGTGAAGCAACTGCTTTCCGGACATCCAAATGTGTGACATTCCACTGCTCTGTGTGTGTGTGTGTGTGTGTGTGTGTGTGTGTGTGAAGAAAGTAGTAAACCTACTGTTGTATTCTGGAAGCTAAGTAGGACTTATTATTAGACTGTGTTTTTAATGTTCAGATTTGTGGACACTTTTTCATATAGCTAATGTGATTTACAGTGACAGTATGTTAAAGTACAGAATTGTTTGTTTCATTTTTTGTGGAAAGTGTAGTAGTCAGAGGGCTCCAGCAGGGGGAGTGCAGAGCTGTGAGCTTCATGAGCTTGCGCATAAGTTTTGCTTAAGTTATTAAAAACTCCTGGGCTGAGGAAAGAGTGCGTCCGCTCATTCTTTCACAAATATTACCTTTTCAGGTATGAATGTCTCATAATAATGTGTTGATGAATGTCTTAAGATATGTTCCAAACTGGGAAAGTATTTCATCATCATCATCATCATCATCATCATCATCATCTTCCGCTTCTTCCGTGGTCAGGTCGATTGAGCAACAATCTAAGCAAAGAGATGCAGACGTCCCTATCCCAGCCACTTCCTCCAGCTCTTTTGGGGGCGGGGGGGCAGAGGGGGCAGGGGGCACTGAGGCATTCCCTGACAAGCTGAGTGTAGGTTGACCCCGGGGTCTCTTTCAGGTTGGGCATGCCTGAAACACCACACCAAGAAGGCATTCGGAAGGCATTCTGACTAAATACCTGAGCCACCTCAACTGGCCCATCTCACTGCAGAGGAGCAGAGGATCTACTCCGAGCTCTCCTCTGATGGTAGAGCTTCTCACTTTATCTTTAAGGGAGAGCACTGCCACCCAGCAAAGGAAGTTCATTTCAGCCACATGTATCTGCAATCTTGTTTTCTTGGTCACTGCTCAAAGCTCGTGACCATAGGTAAGGGTTGGAATGAAAGATCAACTAGTAAATTCAGAGTTTTGCCTTGCAGCTCAGCTCTTTCTTCACCACAACAGACCAGTACTGTCTCCATTTTACAGCAGAGGCTGCAGCGATCCGTCTGTCAATCTCCTCACTAGTGAACAAGACCCTGAGATACTTAAACTCCTCCACTTTGGACTGGACCTCATTCCCGATCCTGAGGGTACATTCCACTCTTGTCCGACTGAGAACCATGGCCTCGGACTTGGATGTGCTGATTTTTATCTGGCTGCTTCGCACTCAACTGCGAATCACTCCAATGAGAGCTGGAGATGTCAGCTTGATGAAGCCAAAAGGACAACATCAGAGCAGAGAAGAGATCCGATGGCCACCACAGCAGAACCCCCTCAATTCCCACTCCAGTTCACTGCCTCTCCCTATGAGCAACTCCAGAATTGAATAAGGTCCAGCCTCTCTTGGGATGGGTGGTTCCAGAGCCCAAGGGCATTAAGGTGAACCCAACTATATCTAGTCGGTATCTATCCACCTCACGCACCAGCTCAGGTTTCTTCCCTGCCAGAGAGGTGATATTCCATGTCCCAAGAGTCAGAGTCAGTAACTGAGGATCAGTCAGACAGAACCCATGCCTTCAGCTGCCACCCAACTCACATTGCACCCAACCCATATAGCTCACAGGTGGGGGGTCCATGGGAGAGCGGACCCATGTCTCCTTTTCGGGCTGGGCCCAGCCACACTCCATGGGCAGAAGCCTGACCACCAGGCACTCGTCTTCGAGCCCCTCCCTCAGGCCTGGCTCCACGGTGGACCCCGGTGACCTGCGTCCGGGCAAGGGAAACTGTGTCCTTTTCTTTTTATTTTGCATAGGGGTTTTCTGAACCACACTTCGTTCTGGCCCTTCACGCAGGACCTGTTTGTCTTGGGTGACTGTACCAGGGGCATTATGCCCCCAACAACATAGCTCCTAGGATCATTAGGTCACACAAACCCCTCCACCATGATAAGGTGGCGATTCAAGGAGGGTTAGGAAAATATTTCTAATGAAATAACTGAATGCATATGCAGTTTAATTTGTCTCCTCCATGAATTGCCACCTTATCGTGGTGGAGGAGTTTGCGTATCCTAATGATCCTCGGAGCTATGTTGTCAGGGGCCTTATGCTGCTGGTAGGTTTTAGATGATGGTCCAAACAAAGCACAGTTCAAAGACCAGGGTCCTGAAGGAGGGGCTTGAAGGCAGAAGCCAATCCTCGGCAACTGACTCTGCGGACATAGAATGTCACCTTTCTGGTGGGGAAGGAGCAGGTGAGGTGAAGAGATACCGCCTAGATATAGTTGGACTCACCTCACTGAGCCACACATCTTGAGAGGGGCTGGACTTTATTCCATTCTGGAGTTGCTCATGGGAGAGGTGGCAAGCTGGTGCAGGCATTCTTGTTGCCCCCCTTCTCAATGCCCACACGTTGCGGTTCTCCACGGTTGAAGAAAAGGTAACTTTCCTCCACCTTTGGTTGAGGGGAACAGGTCTTAACTGTTGTTTGTGCTTATACAGTGGTATGAAAAACTATCTCAACTTTTTGGAATTTCTCACATTTCTGCATAAAATCACATTCAAATGTGATCTGATCTTTGTCAAAATCACACAGATTAAAAAACAGTGTCTACTTTAACTAAAACCACCCAAACATTTATAGATTTTCATATTTTAATGAGGATAGCATGCAAACAATGACAGAAGGGGGAGGAATAAGTAACTGAACCCTCTGCCTAAGGAGTAGGGACTTCGAATATTGGAACTATGAAAGATAAAGGTAGAGAGCTGGCTGACATGATGCAGATGAGGAAGGTAGACATACTGTCTGTTCAGCAGACCAGGTAGAAAGGCAGCAAGGCGAGAAGCTTAGGAGCAGGGTTTAAGCTGTTTTTTTTTTCATGGTGTGGATGGGAAGAGAAATGGAGTAGGAGTCATCTTGAAGGAGGAGTTTGTCAGGAATGTTCTAGAAGTGAAAAGAGTGTCAGACGGAGTGATGAGCCTCAAGTTAGAAATTGAAGGCGTGATGTTGTTAGTGCTTATGCCCCACAGGCAGGATGTGAGCTAGAAGAGAAGGAGAGATTCTGGAGTGACTTAGATGAAGTGATGCAGAGTACCCCCAGAGGTGAGAGTGGTCATTGGGGCAGACTTCAATGGACATGTTGATGCAGGCAACAGAGGGGATGAGGAAGTGATGGGCAGGTTTGGTATCCAGGACAGGAACACAGGACAGATGTTGATCGATTTTGCAAAAAGGATGGAAATGGCTGTGATGAATACTTTCTTCCAGAAAAGACAGGAGCATAGGGTGACTAAGCAGAGGCAGGAGCACACAGGTAGACTACATCTTGTGTAGGCGATGTAATTTGAAGGAAGTCAGTGACTGCAAAGTAGTAGTGGGTGAGTGTTGCCAAACAGCACAGGATGATGCTGATGGTGAAGAAGGCAAAGTGGTGGAAGCTGAAAAAGGAAGAGCATCGTGTTGTCTTCAAGGAGGAGTTGAAACAGGCTTTGAGTGGTCAGGAAGTGCTTCCAGATAACTGGACAACTACAGCTAATGTGATCAGAGAGACAGGTAGGAGAGTTCTTGGTGTGTCCTCTGGAAGGACAGTAGATCAGGAGACTTGGTGGTGGAATGAGAAAGAGCAGGAGTGTGTAAAAAGGAAGAGGTTAGATAAGAAGTGGGACATAGAGAGGACCGAAGAGAGTAAACAGGCGTACAGAGAGACAGTGCAAGGCGATGGTTTATACAGGTTAGCACAGCAGAGAAACAGAGATGGGAAGGACATGCAGCAAGTTAGAGTGATTTAGGACAGAGTGGGAAACGTACTGACTGATGACAGAAGTGTGCTGGGAACATGGAAAGAGCTGAAAGTGGAAAGAGCTTGGAAAGAGCTGATACTTTGAAGAGCTGATGAATGAGGAAAATGAGAGAGGGAAAAAAAGAGTAGAAGAGGTGACTGTTGAGGACCAGGAAGTAGCAAAGATTAGGAAGGGTGAAGTTATTAGGGCATTGAAGAGGATGAAGAGTGGAAAGGCAGTGGGTCCTGATAACATACTGGTACAGGTATGGAAGTGTGTAGGTGAGGCAGCAGTAGATTTTCTGACAAGTATATTCAACAAGGTCTTAGAGTGAGCAGATGCCAGAGGAATGGAGAAGTGTGCTAGATGCAGTGTTTGCTTTGAGGATGTTAATAGAGAAGTACAGAGAAGGTCAGACGGAACTGCATTGTGCCTTTGTGAATCTGGAGAAAGCATATGACAGGGTGCCGAGAGAGGAACTGTGGTATTGCATGAGGACGTCTGGAGTAGCAGAGAAGTATGTTAGAGTGGTGCAGGACATGTGTGAGAGATGTAAGACAGTGGTGAGGTGTGCTGCCAGTGTGACAGAAGAGTTCAAGGTGAAGGTGGTACTGCATCAAGGGTCAGTTCTGAGCCCCTTCTTGTTTGCTATAGTGATGGACAGGCTGACAGACGAGGTTAGACAAGAATCTCCATGGACTATGATGATTGCAGATGACCTTGTGATCGGTAGTGAGAGCAAAGAAAAAGTGGAGGAAAATCTAGAGAGGAGGAGGTATGCCCTGGAAAGGAGGGGAAAGAAGGTTAGCCTCAGTAAAACAGAATACATGTGTGTGTGAACGACAAGGACCCAAGAGGAACGGTGAGGTTACAGGGGCAGAGATGAGGAAGGTGGAGGATTTTAAGTACTTAGGCTCAACAGTCCAGAGTAATGGAGAGTGTGGAAAAGGCTTGAAGAAGCGTGTGCAGGGAGGTTGGAGAAAAGTGTCCGGTGTGATGTGTGATAGGAGGGTATCGGCAAGAATGAAAGGAAGTGTACAAGACGGTGTTGAGGCCAGCGATACTGTATGGTTTAGAAACAGTGGCACTGAGGAAAAGACAGGAGGCTGAGCTGGAGGTAGCAGAGATGAAAATGGGGAGTAACAAGGATGGATAGGATCAGGATTGAGTACATCAGAGGGACAGCACATGTTAGATGTTTTGGAGACAAAGTCAGAGAGGCTCGATTGAAATGGTTTGGCCATGTACAGAGGAGGGATAGGGAGTATACTGGTAGTAGGATGCTGAGGTTGGAACTACCAGGCAGAAGGCCGAGAAGACCAAAGACACAAATTAATGGATGTGGTGAAGGAGGCCATGAAGGTAGTTGGTGTAAGAGTAAGAAGATGCAGAAGATAGGGTGAGATGGAGGCAGATGATTCGCTGTGGCCACCCCTGACAGGAAAAGCCTAAAGGAAAGATATTTTCCACCCCCCAAAATAGTATGGAAATAGTTGTTGCATATTTTTTTAAACAAAAAAGTGACATAAATTTCTTGTCACCAAATTTATACTGGATGTTAAAGTCAAAACATTGACAACATTGTACTTACTTTCATGTTATGACCCTCCAGAGCTGATAAACAGTATTGTAAAAACTGTGTGCAGCCGTATCAAGCAGCATAGTATGCGAGATTGATATTCAAATGTACTCACTGGACTGTTATAGAATGAAAGTAATTGCACAGCTGTGTTAGTTCTAAGCACATTAACACTCAATAAGTAACTCGCAAAGATCTTAAGAGCGTCACACTTTTCACCCCATACATAGCTATTGTTTTTTTTGGGCATAATATGGAACATAGACTGAATGTCAGCGAATTCAGACCGGAAGTAAAAAGGTAAAAAATAAACAAGTTAGTTTTAAGCTCTGACTATCCAGAGCTGAGATATAGTGTTGTGTGGTATCAGTCATATCAAGCTGATGGGCTCCAGTCTAAGTCAGTACTATTAAATGGTTTGTATAATGACTGAGAGAGAATTCCCCTTCAGGAGCCATTTCAAATCCACAGCCCTCTTTACTTTGCTGCCCTCTTATGGGTTAGTTTACATCAGGGTTTATGGGCATTTGAGGAATATGGACTAATGTGCCTGGTTCTTTAAAATATTTTAATACCATCACAATAGGACGCTGTCACATTAGGTAAGAAGGAAAATAAGCAACGATTTCTGTAAAAATATGGTTTATGTATTTTAATGATGCATTGCTGTAGGCATCATGCGCCCTTGTTGTAAAACAATGTATAAATGTGAATCTTATCCATTTCTAAAGGTTTATTCTGTCTCAGGTACTGAGGACAGGTCAACCTCAGCAACAACAGGCATTGTATATGGCAGTAATCTGTCCCAGTAGTAAATAATAATAATTGAAAACTTTTCAGGAGACATGCAACGTATCCTGGAAGTTTTACAGCCTGTAGAATAAGGACAGTGGTGGCTTGGTGGATAAAGTGATGGGTTACTGATCAAGGTCAGCAGTTCAATCCCCATCACCACTGCTGGGCCCTTGAGCAAGGCCCTTAACCCTCATTTGCCCAGTTGTATAAAAATCATAATCGTAAGTCGCTCTAGATAAGAACATCTGCCAAATGCTATAAATGTATTTCAAATTTGTCTGACACCCTTCAGAGGAGCCAGTCTTTGCCCTTCACCAACCTTTGCCACTTGCACCCTCTCAATTTTAGTGTCTCCATCACGGGCTTCAGCTTGCGGCCTGGGTGAGGGTAGATATGTAGAGTGACAATAAATTTACAGTTTTGAGTTTGCTCGGTTTTCTTTTTATCAGGACTCAGTAGATTTTGCATCACTGTAGACCCTTCATTATCTTACACTATATATACAATCCCAGTCAAAAGTTTGGAGACATTCATTAATTTTTCTGAACTGCTTAATCCTAATTAGGGTCATGGGGAGACTGGCGACCATACACCCTGGACAGCTCGCCAGGCTATCGCAAGGCCAATACTCACATAACCATTCACACTCACAAACCTAGGGGTGATTTGAAACAGCCTATTAACCTACTGTGCATGTTTTTGGGGGCCATGGGAGGAAACTGGAATACCAGGAGGAAACCCACACAAGCAAGGGGAGAACATGCAAACTCCATACAGAAACTCCCAGCTCCCAGCAAACCTTCTTTTTGTGAGATAGCATGATGCATCTGCCTTATTTACTTATAATGTATTTGCTGTTAGACTGGACCTGAGGCATTAAGCAGCCAGGTAGTTTTCAGCAGCAAGTACTCCTACAGAAGTATTTCATGAGTAAATGAAAATGTACTTAAGCTTTCACTGTCATAACCAATGAAATGCCTTGATTACAGCAGGTAAATATCATGGCATCGTTGATTCAGATGGTCGGGTCAAAGCTCAGCTACATAAAATATAGTCACCTGAATATAGATCTGAATGTACTGAATGAGGTTTTTCCTGTTGTTAATGATGGTACAAATATAAAATTGGGGCTCAAAAAGTGAGTGTTTCGGAGAGCATGAATCATTTTCACAAATATATTGATACTCCAAGGTTCCAACCTTTTTGAAAGTCTTTAAGGAATGAGGACTTTATGGAATAGAGTTTATTAGATGTATTGCAAAGTCAGTGAACACCAATGAAATGTGAAGAGAGGTGAAATTTTCACAATCAATGAAAAGTATGTAACAACCAATCAGAGCTCAAAGATACCGTTCATTAACAGATGCCACACTGATCTAACAAAATGAAAAATCAGCAAAGCACAGAGAAACAGTCCTGTAACAAAAATCTTTTTTATTGATTAGTCATCACTCTTACATAATACTGTTGTAAATATATTGGATATAGGTTTTAAGTCTTAAATGTGTTTTTTTTCTTTTTCTTTTTGAGTTCACTTCAACTAATGCTAAATAACCCTGCCTACCATGCCATCACAAGGGAGAAGCTATGAAGGCCAAAATGTGATTTCTGACAATAGAGCCTGAACAGGTCATTACACAGCTACATCTAGTCCACGAAATGGTTTCTATCAGTACATACCGCTTGATCAGCTGAAATATGAACAATATAAGCAAAAGTATATTCCGTGAGTGTATTTTTCTACCTTGCACAAATTTCTGTCGTCTCAATGTTCCTTCAGCCATTCTGAACTGGTACCCATTTACACTACCGTGCATATCTGTTTTTCATTAACTAACAGAGAATTTCAAGTAATGAATAGTAAAATCCACAATTTGATTGAATGACATCGGAGCCAGTTAGTGTTGCTTCATAGTGGTCTTTTAAATTAACTTAGAAATTATTATATATAACCCTGCAGCAACTGTGCTCGATAAATGCAGTCAATCTGAACACATTTTGGCACAATGCTGTAAGGTAAGCAATATTTAACAAGTATTATATCAATAGTCCTAACCAGTGTGAGGATTCTGTACTTTAACAGACACAGCGACTAGTTAAAGACAAGGTGTCAAGACATACAGGTCACAAACATGACAGTAAACAACATGGCAGTTTTTCAGGGACTTTCTATGTGCATGTTTATTTATGGAACCTTTTTTTTTTTTTCTTTTTTCTTTCTATATTTTTGGTTTTTGCATGTAGCCAGTAAACAGGTCTGCATTCAGCAGGCTCTTGACCCTGGTGATTTCAATGTCCTCAGCAAAATAAGTATTGCTTCCTGTAATCCCAGTTTGAATTTTTAAGATAAGTAGTACATTTATTTTTTTCATCTCTTGAAGAAGCACACCCACATATTGGTAGACTGATGCCAGTTGAATTGTCCATATTTGTATCTTTAGTCATGAATGGGCCGTCATACATAGATAGGTGATGAAGTTAAATGCTAATACAACAACGTAAATCTAAAGAAAAACAGAATAAGGCTTTGCTGGTTGGAACGTCAGTGTTTACATTCACATGTTCTGGCAGAATATTCTGGCTGTTAGGATTGAGCTTGCAAATCTAAAGTGAGTGACATTAGTGTGAATTGATTGTAGGCATAATGAAACCAAACAAACTAGAGGCACCAACGTGGGATGTGGCTAAAGCATGATAGCTACATTTGGCTAGCAATGGCTTTTATTATGCTTCCAAACCCTTTCCCTAGTTTTTGCCGAAGGACATAGTGGAATGTTTGGTTTGTTACTTTCTCTCTTGGGCTTGGTCATACTATACAAATGTCTGTAAGTAGCGATGAATTAAACATGTTTATAGGAGATCAGGCAAGTGGTTATACACGGAGTCAAGCAGCATCTGGCTCGCTTCTTGGCTCTTGACTCCAGCAATTTCAAACAGATGGTCCAGCTTATCCTCGGATAACGGTATCTCCTCAATCGCATGCAGCTCCTCTAGGTTGAGGATGTGTAGCATGTCATCAAAAATGGGCTGCAGATCGCATGGGTCGAGGCGCAGCTGCCGCAAAACTGTGTCCTTCTTTTCTGTTTGGAAAATAATGAAAAAATTGAGTGACTAAAATACAGTAGTATTATCAGGTAGATACAGATTAAGCGGATTCTTTGAGATGACTTAATAAAGTAGACATAAAATTCTGAAATTTCAAAAATAAGGATGGGAGTAACTGTTTGTAAACATTTGCATGCAAGAGCGGTCTGGCGTTGTAGTGGTTAGCATGTCTGCTTCACAGCAAGAAGGTCTTTGGTATGAATCCTGGTCTGGGGTGTTTCTGTGTGCAGTTTGCATGCCTTCCTTGTGCTTGCGTGGGTTTCTCTTGGGTACTCCGGTCTCCTCTTACAGTCCAAAACATGCACGTTAGGCTAACTGGCTGTTCCAATTGCCCCTAATTGTGACTGTATGTTTGTGACTGTATTAGTCCTGTGCGCTGTTTAGGCTGTACTCTTCCTTCACTCATTGTCAGTCTCGGATAAACTGCAATTCAGTGAATAAGAGTAAATGATATATATTCAGATCCCATGAATGATGAGCAACACAATCTATCAACTACAGCACAAATTAGCATAGTGTCGCAAACTGATGGAGTAAACCAAGCTAGAGGTTCCACGTCATCACTGATATCCTTCAGTAATTTAAAAATAACACACATTGCCAAACAATAGATTTGGACAACATCACGTGCTTCATGGAAGTTTAAAGTAATTTAAGTTTTCCTGAAAACTGCAGTATCCACCAGTAGTTTATGTACAGCTCCATGAAAAGAAATATTTTAGCATTCAGCTATTGTATTGTGCTATGTCTGAGGTAAATTTACAAGATAAGATTTAATAATAAAAAAATAAAAATGGTGGAAGCATATGCTGACATTTTATCATGCCTGTTAGGGCTCAAGGCAAACTGTGGTTACATCATTTTATCAGCAAGCACTGCATTATACATTTATTGTCTGAAGCGCTTAATCCTATTTAGGGTCACAGGTAGGCTGGTGACCATCTCGGCCTATTCTGGACGAGGGCAGGGTACACCCTGAACAGCTCGCCAGGCCATCGCAGGGCAGAAAAATGCTGATGGTTTTGCAGCCTACTTTTGACAAAAGTCAGCAATGAGTGTTGTCCATGAACCTCTCACCACAGTTGGTGAGAGACATGGCTGGCCTTTGATAACCCAGTTAACTGCACTGGGGGGACGGCAGTGACAACCCGTTGATAGCTTGAACCCCAGTCCTTGAGATCAGTAATCCAGCACCTTACCACCAGGCCACCACTACCCTACTACATAACACACTGGAAGGTAAAATGTACTATTGATTTGCGCAAATTTAGTGATGTCGGAGGAAATAAGAAAAAACAAATGGCCACTAGATTTCAAATATTATTTACAATTTTGGGGGTGGGGAGAAAAGCATCGGCGGGAAAAATCTAAAAATGTTTTTTGTTTTTGTTGATATTAATAGCCCCGGAAGGTTTCGTCACTTAACATTTTTTCATGTACAGTATAATATATAGTTGATGAAAGAATGATGGTAGAAGTGCTGGGAAATCATCAAATATATTTTTTTTTTTGTTTTTTTTTTGCCATTTGTGCTTTTACATGCACAGGAATTCTTGTGCGTCATGCAAAGAGTAAAGTTAAAAAACAGGAAAGCTCAAATCAACAAAAACACATACTTCTATAAAATAAATACATAAAATCTTCTATTTAAAAAGGACCTTACACAGGCCCAGTAAATACAACAATAAATTAAATTGCACTAAATTATATTACTGTATTCGACATAAGCGTCCTGCTCCAATAAGCCTACCTCCCAATTTTATCCGATCAGTCTCTGTAACGGTAAAATGAAGCGTTCACTGCCTATAAAAGTGAGTTTACACGGTATTTCAAGACCCTCTGCCACTGAGGAATGTCTATAATGTTAATCAGTAACAACACATTTGATTGTTCCGCCGTGCTTTAAAAAACAGGAAAATATTTTGCTGTGTTCTCTTGGTAAATGTCCAACAAGATGAACCATTAGAAACTGCTACAGCAAAACTATGGGATGCTCTGAATGAAAGAAGCGATGAGCCAGATATGGACCTATCAGACAGTGATGACGAGGATTTTTCACCCGATTCTCCTGCTCACTAACTTCATACCTTTAAAGACATTCCTGGCCATGTGCTTTTCAACTTGCCATGTGCTAAAGTTGACATTCATGTTGATTGGCTCAATTTTACATTACAGGAAAATATTTAAAGGAACGGCACTGAGAGGGAAAATTAAAGTCTTTAATTTTTTTAAAATTATGCTGTTTTCTGTTTATTTTCAGCTTTCATGCAAGTGATTTAGTTGGTACCACAAATGAATAACACAAATACCAGTAAAACTCTTTTGTTGTTCTGTTATTATTCATGTTTTCCACCTCTAAGGTAATAAGCACTGACCGTTCCACTCAGCTAGTAAGCATTTTAATAAGTGCCCACCCACTACAGTTTTTTTAAGCGCCCTGGGCGCTTATCACCTTGAATGTGGAATATTATATTATAATTGCACTATGCCCATTGTTTTGTTTGGGGGGGAAAATAATGAACAAATTCTCTGGGTATAGAAAAAGGCCGCAACTTCAAAGTTAGATATTCCACATTCTCAGAGCAAGATTGAGAGATAATCTTAGTCAGTACACCAAGTTTATTTAACAATGACTGCTGTTCCTCTGCCGCAGGCCTTGCCACTATCTGCTGTGCTCCAATCCTCTCTGAAGGCCGTGTAGCTGGCTGGTGTAATCACCTCATCGGGTGTACTCTCCTCGAGCCATGTTTCACAAACACATCATGGAGCAGTCCTGTAGATCCCTAAGCGTTGCAATCTGAGCATGAAACTCGTCCATCTTGTTTCGCAGAGACTGAACATTTGCAAACAGTATGACTGGGAGTGCTAACCTCCCACTGCTAACCCAGCGCCGGAGTCGTCGTTTGGCCCCTCCCCACCTGTCGCCTCTCCTCCTGGGCTTATTGTTATCCGGGGTGCGGCTAGCATTTAGCTGCCATCGCATATTAGCTCAGGATAGGATTTGAGCGTAATCAGTTCTAAATGTCCAAAAGGACTGTGCTTTCATAGCTGTAGTAGGGTCACCAGTCATAGATGAGCATAGTGCAACAAACAAACAAACAAAACAAACAAAAACAACTTGACTCTGAGAACTCTGCAACGTTGCTCTCTAAGAAGCGCCATATTGGAAGAAAGAACGATACAATTTTGTGTCTGATTAAGATTTGAGATTTTTTTTTCACACTGGCATATAATTTTTAGTGGCACTTTTGTCAGTGCTTTTGGTGGATCCGTCAACCAGAAAATAAAAAATGAGTGGCCTTATCTGGTGTCACCCAAATGCAGATGGGTTTCCCTTATAAGTCAGATTTCTCTTTATATCTCTTCCTCATGTCATTTCAGGGAGTTTTTCCTTTCCAACATCAGCACTGGATTTACAAATGTAGAGAAATGTTTAAACTCATAACCGAATCTGTTTACTCTGTAAAGCTGCTTCACAACAATGCATATTTAAATGGTGGATGCCTCCATTGTCTGCTGGATTGTGGACTACTCAACCAGAAGATCACAGTATGTGAGCCTGAAGCACTGCCTGTCAGTCAAGGTAGTCAGCAACACCAGCGCACCGCATGGGGTCGTTCTCTCCCCCTTCCTCTTCACCCTGTAGACAATTGACTTCCACTACTGCACAGAGACATGCCTTCTTCAGAAGTTTTCTGATGACTCAATTGTAGTCAGATGCATCAGCGGAAGTGATGAGACAGAGTCGGGCTGCAGTGGATTCCCTCGTCACATGGTGTGAGCAAAATCATCTGCAGCTTATTGTGACAAAGATCAAAGAACTGATTGTGGATTTTAGGAGATCCAAAACACCAGCATCTCCTGTTTCCATCCTGGATGTCAATATGGAAATGGTGGAGGATTACAAATACCTTTGAGTTTATATTGACAATAAACTGGACTGAGTTAAGAACACTACCACACTTTAGAAGAACAACCAGAGCCATCTCTATTTTTTGAGGAAGTTAAGGTCATTTAAGAACTGTCAGACACTTCTCGGTATGTTCTATGAGTCTATTGTGGCTGGCACTGTCCTCTGTGTTGTTGCATGCTGGGGCAGCAGGCAAACAAACTGATCTGCAAGACCAGTAATGTTGGGGGGGATGGAACTGCACTCTCTGATGGTAGGGTCGGAGAGGCAAATGCTGTCCAAAATAAAGACAATATTGAACAATAACTCCCACCTGCTGATGAGTCACAGGAACATGTCCAGTGAGAGACTGATGCCACCTAAACGCAATACTGAGTGACACAGGAAATCATTCCTACCTGTGGCCATTAAACTGTACAAACTTCTCCATTACAGCAACAACATCCGCTGTTATACATTTACATGCAACTGTTTATCATATTCATAATACCATATATAATACTCACTAACAGGATTCATTCTGTATCTGTTTATATAGACATGAGTAACTTCTAATTTCATACTTGTATGGAGCAATTGTGTGCATACAATTTCCTCTGGGATCAATAAACTATTCTGATTAAAATAAAACTCAACAGGAACATGAGCCATGAAGTTATGTATCCCAGAACATTGTTGAGAATCTACTGACCACTCATGTAATACATGTGCATAGTTGCATGTCCACAGACCACCATCAGACCGACAAGAATGAATCCTTTGTCATCTATTGTCCCAGTGCAGCACTGCTCTGAGCGTGCTGTATCCAGTCCTCTGGACACCGAACATCTGCCTTGATAAAGTGAGAAGCAAATTATAGCAAGAACTTATAGATATAAATTACAATTTTAGAAATGGAGCTGAAGAAACTCTCACTGCCCCAACCACAAAGGTGCACAAATGTGGGACATGCCACAACACAATGGGGATGCTAAGATGAGGAACAATTTTAAAGACCATTGGGGAGCCAGTAGTAACAAGACTTCTCTCCTAAGATGTCTGAGGACCAAAGATAAAGAAGATTGTGGTTTGCAAGGACTTCCACAAGAAGCTTAGGACATCTCGGGAAATCACAAAAACGGAAACCTTGTAAAGCCGTTTGAGACTCACATGAAGTTATACTGTTATACGTGCAAATCCTTGATACTTAATGTCCTAAATTCAAGAAGTGCATAGGGTAGTACTCATAGGAAAAAAGCTAATACCTCCTCCAGGAAATACCAGACATTAAACCATGCATTCAAAATCAATAGACAGCGATCATGATAGGAGATTGGAGAGCACAGTGTTGTAGTGATTAGCACAAAATCTTCACATCAGGATGGTCTGGGGTCCAGTGCCAGGTTTAACAAGGGCATGTCTGTGTGAGATTTGCATGTTCTTCCTGTGGGATTCCTCTGGATACTTTGGTTTTCTCCCACAGTCAAAATTGCCCCAAGGTCGAGTGTTGGCAGCATTTGATGTCATTAATATTTGATCACACGTTCGAATCTAGGTTAATGCCAGAGTCATCTGTCACCGAGAGTCCATGGGAACCAATTGGCCAAGCTCTCACAGGAGGTAGTGATGGCATATGCTGACTTCTCGGTCACTCAGAGCAATTGTCAGTCAATCATGAAGTCTGTGCGCTAATTCTTATGGGAAGGTGGACAGCACCCCCTGCCCCCCAAGACCCAAGCATGTTGGACTGTTGCTAAAATATGCATGCATCACAGTTCAAAAAGTGGCTCGCATGGCATGTCACGAAGGAAGTGTGTACATGCTTTCGCACCTCCCTGGTTGGTGATGGTTGTTTGATAGGGTAGGTAATACCTGAAGGGTGGGACTTGGATACGATGAAAATCGGGGGGAAACAACATTTTAGAGATACTATCACAAGATTGAATGAAAAACCATGACAGACTTCCTCAGATGTCTTTAACGTGACATTCAAAGTTCTTTACCAGTCTTCATTAAGTGACATAGCACACTTACCTTTGGTAATGAAAGAGCCTGTGCGGCTCAAAGCTGAATCTTTGCTAGAGGTGGAGTCACAGCGCAGCAGTGGCTCAGACTCATCGGTGAAGAATCCTTTGGTGCGGTCAAGTGGAGAGCGCTCCACTACCAATCCCACTGCATCCAGAGGTTTATGGTTGGGACTGGAGACTTGGTTGACATTCATAGACATCATCAACTGGTTCAGGTCAAACTGCAGTGGCACAAACACAGCATTTTCATCTTAATAACACATTTAATTGTGGGATTTTAAGGACTTATTTACTCACTCATTTGCCACGCCACTAAATCCTACTACAATAGTCATAGGAAGGCCAACACTGGGCAAGGTCAAGGTACACCCTCAACAGATTGCCAGACTATCATAAGAGAATGTATATATTATGAATACACAATTTATTATTCTTTTTTTCTGAGCCTGTACATACCTGCCATGGGGTTGCCCCAAGGGAATGATGTATAATAAGCCTTATTCAGTTTTCATTGAGGTACTTGATACTAATTTGTATGCTGTGCCTGAAAGCTATTTGGATTGATTTTGCTGATTACCTCCACTATGAGGTTATGTGTTTACCCATGTTGGTTTGCTTGTTAGTTTGTGTGCAATATAACTCAAGAGTTCTACACAATTTTTTATGAATTTCTTTTCTAGACTAGGGTGTGCTGCAAGTAACAAACTATTATATTTTAAAGTTGATCTATGAATGGGGTGATGTTGTAGAAAAATTATAGCCAATAATGGTAAAGTAGATGTGCCTGAAACTGCTGCCAGACAAATAACTTGTTTTTGTGTGTTAACAAGCAGCAGGTGTGTGTGAGGTGCATGTTCAGGCACAGCTGCTGATTTGTGTTGAAAGTCAAAGCTCCCTCTGAGTGAAAATATTGCAGGGTGGAAGTTTGATTCTTCTTTGTTCATTTTACCTTACTCAGATCTTACTCAACAAACTCAATAAATAGTAAAAAACATAGTTTATAAAAGGTACCAACACAGCAGATGAGAAAAAGCAGGTTTCAATAACACAAATCTGCAAAGCAGTGAGTCTGAAAATCCCAAAGAAATTCACCACTATTTATACTAGAGCGCTACATGGTGCCTCCTTCTCTAATTTTTATATATTGAGTAATGATATTGACCCATTACATTCTTGGAATGAACCCTTTTGATCCCATCCTTGTTTATTTTACACATTTTCTATTATTTCTCCTGATACTGCTACTAAAATTAGGTCCTACTCCTCTTGATGATGTCATTTCCCTTCTAATTCAGCTTGTTTTGGGGAGAATTTCTCGCTATATCATAACATTTCATTGAGTGATTTGATCTTAATTGTACTTTTATTTTTCATGCAAGTAAGCCTTGCCGTTAAACTGCCTCACACCTTTTGTGTCATGGTTATTACTGTACCAATGCTGTCACTACCACAGACCAAGTCATAGTGCCCTGAATGTCCACTGCTGTTTTTACTTATGTAACAGTGACCCAGCCGTGATGCAGCTGTGAGGGAAGGGCACAAGCCAGTGTCTCTCCCTCACGCCGGTCCCAAGTCCGGATAAATGCAGAGGGTTGCGTCAGGAAGGGCATCCGGCGTAAAACAAATGCCAAATAAAATATGCGAGTCACAACAAAAAAATTTTTATATCGGATCGGTCGAGGCCCGGGTTAACGAAGAAGGAGAGGCGAGAGACGTGTCCGTAGGCAGAGAAATAAGAGGAAAGGCATGAGTCTAGGACTGAAAGTAAGGAATTTGAATGTTGGAACTATGACAGGATAAGGTAGAGAGCTGTCTGATATGATGAAGAGGAGGAAGGTGGACATACTGTGTGTTCAGGAGACCAGGTGGAAAGGTAGCAGGGCTTGAAGCATAGGAGCAGGGTTTAAGCTGTTTTTTCATGGTGTGGATGGGAAGAGAAATGGAGTAGGAGTCATCTTGAAGGAGGAGTTTGTCAGGAATGTTCTAGAAGTCAAAAGAGTGTCAGACAGAGTGATGAGTCTCAAGTTAGAAATTGAAGGTGTGATGTTCAATGTTGTTAGTGCTTATGCCCCACAGGCAAGATGTTAGCTAGAAGAGAAGGGAAAATTCTGGGGTGAGTTAGATGAAGTGTTGCAGAATATCCCTAGAGGTGAAAGAGTGGTCATTGGGGCCGACTTCAATGGACATGTTGGTGCAGGACACAGAGGGGACGAGGAAGTGATGGGCAGGTTTGGTATCCAGGACAGGAACGCAGAAGGACAGATGTTGGTAGATCTTGCAAAAAAGATGGAAATGGCTGTGGTAAATACTTTCTTCCAGAAGAGACAGGAGCATAGGGTGACTTATAAAAGCAGAGGTAGGAGCACACAGGTAGACTACATCTTGTGTAGGCGATGTAATTTGAAGGAAGTCAGTGACTGCAAAGTAGTAGCGGGTGAGAGTGATGCCAAACAGCATAGGATGGTGTTGTGCAGGATGACGTTGATGGTGAGGAAGGTGAAGAAGGCAAAGGCAGAGCATAAGACAAAGTGGTGGAAGCTGAAAAAGGAAGAGGGTCGTGTTGTCTTCATGGAGGAGTTGAAACAGGCTTTGGGTGGTAAGGAAGTACTTCCAGATGACTGGACAACTACAGCTAATGTGATCAGAGAGACAGGTAGGAAAATACTTGGTGTGTCATCTGGAAGGAGAGGAGATAAGGAGACTTGGTGCTGGAATGAGGAAGTGCAGGAGTGTGTACAAAGGAAGAGGTTAGCTAGGAAGAAGTGGGCCATAGAGAGGACTGAAGAGAGCAAACAGGAGTACATGGAGACACAGCGTAAGGTGAAGGTAGTGGTGGCAAAGGCCAAACAGAGGGTGTATGATGACTTGTGCGCTCGGTTGGAAAGTAAAGAAGGAGAAAATGATTTATACAGGTTGGCACGGCGGAGAAATAGAGATGGGAAGGACGTGCAGCAAGTTAGAGTGATTAAGGACAGGATGGGAAATGTATTGACTGATGACAGAAGTGTGCTGGGAAAATGGAAAGAGTACTTTGAAGAGCTGATGAATGAGGAAAATGAGAGAGAAAAAAGAGTAGAAGAGGTGACTGTTGAGGACCAGGAAGTAGCAAAGATTAGTAAGGGTGAAGTAAGGAGGGCATTGAAGAGGATGAAGAATGGAAAGGCAGTTGGTCCTGATGACATACCGGTGGAGGTATGGAAGTGTCTAGGAGAGGTAGCAGTAAATTTCCTGACAAGAACATTCAACAAGGTCTTAGAGAGTGAGAGGATGCCAGAGGAATGGAGGAGAAGTGTGAGAAGTGAAGACCAAAGAGACGATTCATGGACGTGGTGAAGGAGGACATGAAGGCAGTTGGTGTAAGAGAAGATGCAGCGGATAGGGTGAGATGGAGGCAGATAATTCGCTGTGGCGACCCCTGTAGGGAACAGCCGAGAGGAAAAGAAGAAGACATTGACCCATTATTTTTGGACACACTTCCTTAGTTTACTTGGGTACATATCCTGGGCCTTGAGCATTTAAGCATTTCATTTAATTTTCTTACTGTCTGCTTAGCTTTATTTAAAATTCACATGATATGCACCCAACTTATCCAATTCTATTTTTTTTCCTTTTAGAACAGGCCAGCCTGCCGTGCTATCTTGCAGAAGGGAAGATGTCTCCTACAGCACCATCATCAATGCCACTTAACCTGCCTAAACCCTGACCTCCTTTATTTTCCGCACTTCCTATTTGCTACCTGGTTTCAGCCTGAAACTCAAACAATCTACTCAGTCAGTTTCAAGCCCCACTCACCACAGGTTGTCACTGTCCCCTCCAGTGCAGCTAACTGGGTTATCAAAGGACGGCCATGTCTATGGTGAGAGGTTCATGTAAAAGAACCATTGCTGACTTTTGACAAGAGTAGGCTGAAAAGCTGTCATTGTGTTTCTGCCGTTCGATGGCCTGGTGAGCTGTCCAGGCTGCACTCTGCTCTCACCTGGAGTCGGCTGGGATGGGCACCAACCTCCCCGCAACCCTAATTAGGATTAAGCGGTTACAGAAGATGAACTTTCCTCCTTTTCAGTCCAAGTGTGGTAATTACTTTAGTACACTAACATTATTATTACTATTATTATTATATTGTTTCCTGGGTCTGTGTAAGGTCCTTTTTAAATTTTCTACTTTTCCTTTCGGTCGTTCCCTTCAGGGGTCACCACAGCAAATCATCCGCCTCCATCTCACCCTGTCCTCTGCATCTTCTTCTCTTACTCCAACGGTCTTCATGTCTTCCTTCACCACATCCATAAAGCTTCTCTTTGGTCTTCCTCTCTGCCTTCTGCCTGGTAGTTCCAACCTCAGCATTCTACTGCCAATATACTCACTATCCCTCTTCTGTACATGTCCAAACCATCTCAATCTAGCCTCTCTGGCTTTGTCTCCAAAACATTTTACATGTGCTGTCCCTCTGATATACTGATTTCTGATCCAATCCATCCTTATTACTCCCAAAGAGAATCTCAACATTTTCATCTCTGCTACCTCCAGCTCTGCCTCCTGTCTTTTCCTCAGCGCTACTGTTTCTAAGCCATACAACATCGCTGGCCTAATCACCATCTTGTACACTTTTCCTTTCATTCTTGCTGATACTCTTCCATCGCACATCACACCGACACTTTTCTCCAGCCGTTCCAACCTGCCTGAACATGCTTCTTCACCTCTTTTCCACATTTTCCATTGCTCTGGATTGTTGAGCGTAAGTACTTAAAATCCTCCACCTTCGTTATGTCTGCTCCCTGCAACATCACCGTTCCTCCTGGGTCCTTCTCATTCACACACATGTATTCTGATTTCCTGAGGCTAACCTTCATTCCTCTCCTTTCCAGGGCAGACCACCTCTCTAGATTTTCCTGCACCTGTTCTCTGTTCTCACTACAGATCACAATGTCATCTGCAAACATCATAGTCCATGGAGATTGTTGCCTAATCTCGTCTGTCAGCCTGTCCATCACCATAGCAAACAAGAAGGGGCTCAGACCTGATCCTTGATGCAGTCCTACCTTGAATTTGTCGGTCACGCCGACAGCACACCTCACCACTGTCTTACATCTCTCATACATGTCCTGCCTCACTCTAACATACTTCTCTGCCACTCCAGACTTCCTCATGCAATACCACAGTTCCTCTCTCGGCACCCTGTCATATGCTTTTTCCAGATCCACAAAGGCACAATGCAGTCCCCTCTGACCTTCTCTGTACTTCTCTATTAGCATCCTCAAAGCAAACACTGCATCTGTGGTGCCTTTCTTGGCATGAAACCAAACTGTTGTTCACAAATGCTGACCTCTGCCCTTAGTCTAGCTTCCACTATTCTTTCCCATAACTTCATCGTATGGCTCATCAACTTTATCCCTTTGTAAATGCCACAACTGTGCACGTCTCCCTTGTTTTTAAAAATGGGCACCAGCACACATTTCCTCCATTCCTCTGGCATCCTCTCACTCTCTAAAACCTTGTTGAATGTTCTTGTCAGAAAATCTACTGCTACCTCTACTTGACACTTCCATACATCCACAGGTATATCATCAGGACCAACTGCCTTTCCATTCTTCATCCTCTTCAGTGCCCTCCTCGCTTCACCCTTACTATTCTTTGCTACTTCCTGCTCCTCAACGGTCACCTCTTCTACTCTTTTCCTCATTCATCAGCTCTTCAAAGTACTCTTTCCATCTTCCCAGCACACTTCTGTCATCAGTCAACACATTTCCCTCTCTGTCCTTTATCAATCTAACTTGCTGCACATCCTTCCTATCTCTATTTCTCCGCTGTGCCAACCTGTATAGATCATTTTCTCCCTCCTTAATGTCCACCCTATCATACAAGTCATCATACACTCTCTGTTTGGCCTTTGACACCGCTACCTTCGCCTTACACTGTGTCTCCCTGTACTCCTGTTTACTCTCTTCGGTCCTCTCAATGTCCCACTTCTTCTTAGCTAACCTCTTCCTTTGTACACACTCCTGCACTTCCTCATTCCAGCACCAAGTCTCCTTATCTACTTTCCTTCCAGAGGACACACCAAGAACTCTCCTACCTGTGTCCCTTATCACATTTGCTGTGGTTGTCCAGTCATCTGGAAGCACGTCCTGGCCACCCAAAGCTTGTTTTAACTCCTCCTTGAAGACCACACGACCCTCTTCCTTTTTCAGCTTCCACCACTTTGTCTTCTGCTCTGCCTTCTTCACCTTCCTCACCATTAGCATCATCTTGCACACCACCATCCTATGCCATTTGGCAACACTCTCACCCACTACTACTTTGCAGTCACTGACTTTCTTCAAATTACATCGCCTACACAAGTTGTAGTCTACCTGTGTGCTCCTACCTCCGCTTTTATCAGTCACCCTATGCTCCTGTTTCTTCTTGAAGAAAGTATTCACCACAGCCATTTCCATCCTTTTTGCAAAATCGATCAACATCTGTCCTTCTGTGTTCCTGTCCTGGATACCAAACCTGCCCATCACGTCCCCTCTGTTGCCTGCACCAAACCCCTCCTTCAAGATGACTCCTACTCCATTTCTCTTCAAATCATGATAAATGATAAAACAGCTTAAACACTGCTCCTAAGATTTTAGCTTTGCTACCTTTCCACCTGGTCTCCAGAACACACAGTATGTCCACCTTCCTCCTCTGCATCATGTCAGCCAGCTCTCTCTTTTCTTTGCATAGTTCCAACATTCAAAGTCCCTACTCTCAGTCCTAGACTCATGCTTTTCCTCTTCTCTCTCTGCCTACAGACACACTTCCCGCCTCTCCTTCTTCAACCAACAGTAGTCCAATTTCCATCAGCACCCTGTTGGTTAACAGCACTGATGGCGGTCATTGTTAATCCGGGCCTCGGCCGATCCGGTATGGAGGTAATATTTGTGATTTGCATGATAAAGTTTGCCATTGGTTTTACATCAGATGCCCTTCCTGACACAACCCTCTGCATTTTTCCAGGCTTGGGACCGGCGTAAGGGTGGAGAGGCACTGGTTAGTGCGCCCCCCTCACGGCTACATTTGTGTAAGGTCCTTTTAAATATAGAATTTTAATGTATTTATTTTATAGCAGTTTGTGTGTCATTGATTTGAGCCTTCTTTTCTGTTTGTAACTTCACTCTTTGAACAAGAATTCCTATGTGTGTAAAAAACACAAATGGCTATTAACCCTTTACACCCTGAATTATTTTCTAGCTGTAAAAACATGTCTTTCATGCTTTTTTGGGGGGCTTAGGTAAGCTGGTTAAAGATATTATGAACTGAAAATAAGCATTTTGCATTAATTGTAAAAAATAATAATACGTGACTAATTAGTCACATCCGATAGAAAAGATTGAATCTTTCTTTCGGCTTTTTCCCTTTTCTCGGGAGTCGCCACAGCGAATCACCTGATTTGCACATTTGATTTGGCATAGGTTTTTATGTCGGATGCCCTTCCTGTCACAACCCTTTAGCAAGGAACAGAAACACGCTGACATGTTTACAGTCTACTCTTTATGAAAGTCAGCAATGATTCTTTTACATGCCTCTCATGATAGACAGTGAGAGACATGGCCCACCTTTGATAACCCAGTTAGCTGCACTGGGGGGGTAGGAAAGATTGAATAAATATTAATAATAATGGGTGACAAACTCACATCCGTAGGAAACGTGCAAATTTTGTACAGGTAAAAGACTTTTTTTTTTTTAATCACATATCCTTTATTGCATTATCAATAACGCATCACAATATATCACAAACCTTGAAAAAAATTCTCTTTTACCAAAGTAACGGTATAAAACAAGCCTTCCAAGAATATTTTGGGATCGAAATACTGGCACAAATGGTACTTATAAATGTATGTAAAATAAAATGGATCACGTTGAAATAAAAAAACTTATAAAAAACCCTTTGGTATGAAAATAAGGGGGTTCACGGTTCTGCACTACTTTATCCTGCAACTACTCATGATAAGCTTCGAAGCAGTTGGATTTGCTGTTCAAGCTCAAGTTGTAGGCTTTGCCTTTTTTCTGTAATTCGTGGAAGATGCCCAACACCGTCTTTTTGAACGGCAACTGAAGGACAATGACGGCCCTTTTTAGGAGGTTTGCTCGGCTATGTGCTAGAAGCAGCTCCTCCCCTCTTCTTCCCACCCACTTTACTAGCCTTCATCAGCTCAATGACAGGAATACTATCTCATACTGTATAATATTTCTTAGATCTGATGGGATTCCTATAAAGCGAGATTAGTTGATCGGCTAGATCTACTTCTCCCATTGATTTATTGAACTGCTTCCCAATATCAGGACAATCAACTTCAACTATCTTCTTTGTTTTGGAATCGAAACGATGTCCTACAGAACAGGACTACAGTAAAGGGGTCGACTTTTGCAAACGTAGATAATAACATGTTCATGACTCTATTGTTGAACCATTTTACATATACCGAACTGCTTCCGAGTTCTCATTCTCTATTTTAGCAGCTTCAATTGCACCTCGTCCTTTTTTTCATTATTGCCTTTTGACATTTCATATTCTTTGATAATCCAGGTAATCTTGATGGTCTGAGAGTCCCACAGCAAAATATTCCACGACCGAAGAGAGAATTTCAGTCGAACAAGGTGGATCAGGACCAAGGAAGGGCACCGTAACTGAAGGATTTTCATTTTGAAGGACTGACCACTCTCGAATGAGATTTCATCTTGTTGCTCTGCTTGCACTAGAATCATCTGCAGTTGGCATTAGCGCGTGTTCATCTATGATAACAGTCGAATCTCCATCGAGCTCAATGACATCATTTCGAGGAGTCTCTTCATCTAGATCTATTTCCTTTTATTCACATCATCAGGGATGAAGTTGGGATCAGCCACCTCGTCATCATAATCCATTTCTGTCTCAGATTCGTCACTATCGTCACAAGTGGCCAGCTCAGCAGTTTCCACACTGATGTTTTTCCTGCCATAAAAAGTTCTGGGGGCGATTGATATACCGGTGGTGAAATTGAATAATGAGAGATATTCACCAGTCAAACTGACTCTACGATTATGTTTTCTAAATAACGAAATTGGGTCAGGCTTTACCTCATGATGACTCACTTTGAATCGATAAATAATACCAAAATATTCCTCACAGAAAACAATAAAAATTATAAGCATATTGGTATAAAACACTATTTTTTTTGCAGGAATTCTACTATTCGTAAACTATGTTGTAAGTAATCACTGTTGACAGCCAAGCTTGTTCATACCCCTGATGTGACGAAAATGTTACTCATAAAATGTGGGGTTTTTCAGTAAAATGAACTGAATAAACTATTTCTACCTCATAAAATCACAAAACTATCATTATTCTTCAATGATGAATTTTTTTTTTTTTGTGCATGAATTTCACCTGGTATTTGATCCATTGTGCTTTTAGTACTGACAATTTGAACGATGACTCACGGACGTCACCCACTCACGATGTCTTGAGGCTAACTGAAAAAAGCGCGGGAAAAGATAACGTAATACCGTTCTCCGCTTCAACAGGAAACGTACCGCATACGTCACAGACATTCCCCAGATGCCCGTTGTGATATAAATTAAATTTTTAGACTCTTTATTCTTGTGTGACGAATTAGTCACCGTTGGGCATAAAGGGTTAAAAATCCTGAATACTGAATAAATGCTCATGCATGATTATTATGAAGATTACATGTGAATATTATTGGGTTAGATTAATCAAAGCTGGTTATTACTCAGTAGCTGAAGAATTCTGATAGATAAACCCCACGTTTAAGCAGAATGTTGCAAAATTATGATGAGACGAGATGAAAATTTTCCTGACATCACTCCCCCTTTGAGACTCTTGAGTCTCGCATTTTACATGTATGCATCTTTATTTCACTACTCTGCATTCTCATCCCTTACAATATTAACATTATCCCTATGACACTGTACACATAATTTTTCATGTATAATGTCCACGCATATGTTTTTTACATGCGTCTGGGCTATTTTCCTTATCTCCGCCCACTGACCGAGAGGCGTCTTGGTGCATGTCTCCCATATCTTCTTTCATGAGCTACCAATGTGGCCACAGAAGCTGTGATCACTACTACTACTACTACTGATAGAACTCTGGCTATTATAAATCACTGTGTTGTCACCAGCACATACAACCTCAGTAGTTTGTTCCAGGTGTTACTTCTATGCATCCTCAACCTTTGCGGTCTGTATAATCATTGCATTTTTTAAGGGTATCATTTGAATATGTTCCATTTGGACAATTTGATTATACGCATCCTTAGTGGAAGTCCTTTTTTGCTTTATGTATTGTCCAGGGTTGCATTTTGTGTGCCCCACAGCATGACTGCAGCCCTTGCTTTTATTAGTACAATAAAAATCCTTCCGTCAGCTTAAAAACTGTCTGGAGTTTGTGTGCAGGCACATTTTACTCTTAGTCCATGTCCATGATTACACAGTGTACACTGTGTTATGTCAACTCAAAAAGAGATTGGGTTCATCAGTGTATGTCGAACCTACACAACATTTACAAGTTGTGGTGCAGAATTCTGTACAATGTCTATAAACTTGGTGTCCAGATTGACACATGGGGCATCGTTGGAATAATTGTACATATGAATTACCACAGCTCTAACCTGTTTTGTTACTCGCTAAGTATAAATTTTGGAAACTACTTGTTGAGGTATTTTGTAGAAACATCTCTATCTCCATGGGAGGCAGCCAAGTGGAAACAACCGTGAAGCTCTCACACAACAACAGGATGACTCCCTAACTGCAGCTGGATAGAGAGCTGAAATGAACATTCTAAACTAGACAAAGTAGATAAGCACAGAACAATGATGACGGTCATGATGCTGATTCACATACACCCCTCCCCTTTAGGAAATCAATATGACATGTGTAACTAGAAATCACCCTGATGGAATAAAAGAGGTTCTCAGTCAGGTTTCAAGCCAGAGCAGCAAGGAGACTTGTATTTGGCTGTCAATCTGACTGCTCTCCTCATATGAGAATGAACTTGACTCTCTCAGTGTTTTCCTCCTAATGAGTGTGTGCGTGTTTTTATGATATCTGTGTTGATTTAGAACCTGACAGGCATTTTCCTCTATTTACCTCATATTCAACTCGAGCAGAGGTACAAGCACATAGTTCAATATGGAGGACACAGATCACTGTGAAAATCACACCTCACACAGGAGATCATTGTGGAGGCGCTGACAGGTTGAAGTCAGGAGAGATTCCATAAAAACTAAAAAGCATTATAAAACATCTCTGACTTTCTGGCTATGCCAGTGCTGTAGCTGTGGTTTCAAGCTATTCAAGTAGTCACACTTCTTTTGTGAAGGGGAAGTCCACAATAAGATGTAACCATAAAAAGACACAATAATTACTGTTACTATTTCGACTGAACGTTGTCTTGAATCACAACATAGCCATTTGCTACGTGTGCCGTAGCACTGTTCAAGTGATATGGCATGACAAAGACAGTATGTCCATACTGATAAAAAGAGTCCACAAGAAAAATCAGAGTTTGAGAAATCCTTACAATCCAACCAGTTTGCCTCCACAAAAAGAACCCAGTGAATATCTTACTGGAGAGATACACCATCTCCATGTCACGCGCCCAGTCCATGGCCACACAACAAGGATGAATGAATGAATGAATGTTTATTTTTGAATATGTAAAAATAGTAGTTAGTTAACGTTGTAGTCATGTCACCAGACTTGCGGCTACATGTTCTGGACATTGGGGTGAGCTGGTGGTGAGCTGGCTCCGATGGCAGGAGTGGCCACCCTCTAGACCTGGGAACGTTTGGCAGAGTCTCCTGTCAGAAGAGCCTTTAACTCCCACCTACAGCAGAGCTACAACCACATCCCAAAGGAGGCGAGGATAATGGCATCCAAATGAGCCCTATTTCGTGCCTACATTATTAACGCAGTAGCCCATAGCTGTGGCCGGAAGGTCATTGGTGCCCGTCGTGGTGGTAACCCTCGAACTCGATGGTGGACACTATGGTGAATAAGGAAGTCCAGCTGAAAAAAAAAAAGGCCTGTGGGACTCCCAAGGCAGCAGACAGGTATCGACAGGCCAAAGGTGCTGCAGCCTGAGCTGTCGCTGATGCAAAATCTCGGGTGTGGGAGGAGTTCAGTGAGGGCCTGAAAAGTCACTATCAATTGACCACAAAAAAGGTTCTGGACCACCATCTGATGCCTCAGGAGAGGGAGGCAATTCCCCACAAATACTGTTTACAGTGGAAGTGGGGAGCTGCTCACCTCAACTGGGGATGTCACGACATTGAGGGGTTCAGGTTTGGTGACCATAGGATCTTGTCTGTGCTTTTTGTTGATGACATTATCCTCCTCTTGGCTTCATCAATCCAGGACCTCCAGGTCCAATCCAGGATCACTCTCATTAGAGCAGCCGAGTGCGAAACCTCCAAGTTCAAGGCCATGATCCTCAGCTGGAAAAGGGTGGAATGCACCCTCTGGGTCTGGAATGAGGTCCTAATATGAGTGATGGAGTTTAAGTATCTTGGGGTCTTGTTCACAAGTGAGGGAAGGACGGAGCAGGGGATTGACAGATGGATCAGTGCAGCCTCTGCTGTAAAGCGTAGCTTGTACCGGTCCGTCTTGATTCACAGGGAGCTGAGCTGTGAAGCAAAGCTCATAAAATATCAGTCAATCTATGTTCCAATGCTTACCTATTAGTTTTGGATAGTGACCAAAAGAACAAGACCACAGATACAAGGGCCTGAAATGAGATTCCTTTGCAGGTAGGTGGGGCTGTCCCTTAGAGATTGAGCTTCTCAGCTTGCCATCCGGGAACAGCATGGAGTAGAACTGCTGCTCCTTTTGAGGCATCTGGTTAGAATGCCTCCCAAAGTCGGATGCATGTCCAACCGGGAAGAGACCCCAGGGTCGACCTAGAACATGCTGGAGGGGTTATGTCTCGCCGCTGGTCTGAGAATGCTTCGGTACCGGAAAAGCTGGAGGCAGTAGCTGGGTAGAGGGACGTCTGGACCTCATTACTTTGGCATCTGCATTGAGCAGGGATATATCTCTATCAGGACATTTATGTTTAATCCAGATGTTGCATTATCATGGATTTTTCCAGCTAAGTCAGATCCAACATTTACAAAATAATTATGAAAGCTATTGGCTACATCATACATATTATAATTTTCTAAGACTTTAACAATGAAAAAAAATTTGGAAAAATTTCTTTTCCAGAATTTTTTAAACTACTGTTTTATATACAGTACTCCAAATTCCTTTAATATTATTTTTGTTATCTTCTAATATTTTCTTATAATATTCTTTCATCCATGCACCAAAGAGAAGATTTATGGATGCAGTGAAGGCGGACATGAAAGTCGTTGGAGTAGGAGTAGAAGATGCAGAGGATAGGGAGAGATGGAGGCAGATCATTTGCTGTGGCGACCCCTGAAGGGAACAGCCGAAAGGAAAAGAAAAGATTCTTTCATCCATGTCCTAATAATATTAGTTAACTTATTTTTATATTTATTTTCTTCCTCTATGGTTCTCCGTCTTATATACAGTGATCTCCAAAAGTTTTTGCCCCTTACTGATTTTTTACTTCTTCTGCTTTTGTCACACTTAACTTTTTCAGATCATCAAACAAATTTAAACATTACAGCAAGATAACCCAAGTATTCAAAAAATGCAGTTTTCCTGTTGTGATTTTATTTGTGAAGAGAAAAATCCTATCCACACCTACATGAACCTCTGTGAAAAAGTAATTGCCTCCTTTTAAATGGTGAGGTAATTGGGATTAAACCTATTATTGGGGGGAACTGAGTTCAATTTCATGGCCACACCCAGGCCTGATTGCTGCCAGACATTTCCAATCAGGAGATCCCTAAGATAAAATCTGTCTGACAAGGTCAGTAAGGCCATACTGAACACACATCATCATGTCGCGATCCAGTGAGCTTCAAGAGCAAACAAGAAAGAAGATTATAGAGATGTCTCTGTCTGGGAAAAGATACAAAGTAATTGGTAAATCTTTGGGACACCAGCGAACCACTGTCAGAGCCATTACCCATAAATGGAGAAGGCATGGCACAGTGGTGACCCCTCCGAGGAGTGGATGACCTATCAAAATTACTCCAAGAGCACGACGCAGATTTCCCGGAGAAGTCAAAGGATCCAAAAACCACTTCTAAACAAATACAAGCCTCACTTGCCTCAGTTAATGTCAATGTTCATGACTCCACCATCAGAAAGACACGAGGCAAAAATGGCATCCATGAAAGAGTTCCGAGGCGAAAGCCACTGTTGACAAAAAAGAATATGAAGGCACGACTCACTTTTGCAAAGAATCATCTTGATCATCCCCAAAGCTTTTGGGAAAATGTCCACTGGACTGATGAAACTAAAGGAACTTTTTGGGAGAAATGCATACCGTTACATCTGGCACAAAAGGAGCACTGCATTTGAGAAAAAGAACATTGTGCCAACAGTGAAACATGGTGGTGGAACTGTTGGTGGAGCTGCTTCAGGACCTGGAAACTGCCAGGACCTGGCTCGCTGCCAAAAATTTCTGGCGAAGAATGTTCGGCCATCAGTTCGAGACCTCAAGCTAAAGCGCACCTGGGTTCTGCAGCAAGCCAATGCACACCAGCAAGTCCACTTCTGAATGGCTAAAAAAAACCAAAATGAGGATTTTGGAGTGGCCTAGTCAAAGTCCCGATCTGAAACTTATTTAGATGCTATCGCATGACCTTAAAATGACTGTTCATGCCTGAAAACCATCCAATTGCAGAGAAGAGCCAAAATCCCATCACAGCGATATGAAAGATTCATCGCCTCTTAGTGCAAATGCTTGGCTGCAGTTATTGCTGCAAAAGGTACAGTATGCCCTTGACTATTCGCGGTTTTGCACCCACGGTTTGAGTATTCACTTACTGCCGAGCAACCAGCACGTGATTCAAATTCAGACAATGGCTGTCCTCCTTTCTCCTGATTGGTTGAGCTGATGTCCCGCCCCTTTTTTCTCATTCACGCACAAGTTGTCAATCAGCCTCTTTTTTTGTGTATGTTTTAATTACCAGTTAAGCTCTATGATACCACTCAAACGCTATGCGTCTTCTCTACCTAAGCGATAGAAAACGCTGGATGTCTCTTCTGAAGAAATAAGACTTTCTCCTGAGAAATGACAGTTTTCTCTGAACTGTTGTATTACAATCTTTTTCAATTATTATTCCAGTACAAGACCTAAGTTCATGTTTATGTGTGAGATTTTATGTTCTGTAGCATGTTTAACAAATGATACCAAAAGGATAAACTTTATTACAGTACTCTTCATGTCCTTTTACATTGAAGTTGGAGTGACGTCGCCAAGATGGCACTACCCAGAGGGTTACGTCGCGGAGTTCTCAGAGTCAAGTTGTTTCTTTGTTCATTTTAATTTGTTGTTTTGTTTGTTCATGTTTTGCACTATGCTCATTTACGACCGGTCGACTCTACTACAGCTATAAGATCAGAGTATCTTCGGGCGTGTATAACTACAGAGCTTACACGCTATTAGCAGAGCTATGGTGCGTTTTAATGTTTTATTTGTTGTTTTGTTTGTTCATGTTTTGAAGTATGCTCGTCTATGACCGGTCGACTCTACTACAGCTATAAGATCGGAGTATCTTAGGGCGTGTATAACTAAGCAGAGCTAACATGCAATTAGCAGAGCTAACATGCTATGGGACGCAGCCCAATGCGAACCACATCCCAGCTAACAAAGAAGCCCAGGCGGGAAGGGGCCGAACGACAACTCTGGCGCTTGGGATTGCAGGGGATGAAGGCCGTGTAGCCGGCTGGTATAATCGCCTTATCGGGTGTACTCTCCTCGAGCCATGTTTCACAGAAACACAGTCCTGTAGATTGCTCTGCGCTGCAATCTGAGCATGAAGCTCGTCTAGCTTGTTTCGCAATGACTGAGCATTTTAAAGCAGTATGGCCGGAAGTGCTAACCAAGCGTCGGAGAATCCGAGAACTCCGCCTGGGCATATTGCTAGCATTGAGCTCCCATAGCATAGCATAGCATAGCAGCTCACGATAGAAGTTGTTGCATGCTTAGTTGCCCGAAGCTGAAGCTGCTCATAGCTGTAGTAGGGTCGACCGATCATAGACGAGCATAGTGCAAAACATGAACAAACAAATAAAACAAATTAAAACAAACAAAGAAATAATTTGACTCTGAGAACTCTGCAATGTTGCCCTCTGAGCAGCGCCATCTTGGAGACGTTCAATGTGAAAGGACATGAAGCGTAATAAAATTTATCCTTTTGGTATCATTTGTTAAACATGCTACAGAACATAAAATCTCACGCACAAACATTCTCAGAATTAACTTAGGTACTGGACTGGAATAATAACTGAAATAGACTTTAAAACGAGTGCTTTACAACAGTATATGCTGTATAATGTTTAGATTTTATCATCAATAAAACTAAGAGTAAAATTTGAAAAGTTTTTCTTAATCATTACTATATTTTACTATATTAATTCTGCATTAATGAGTAAGTATAGAATGTGTTTAAGAAGCATATTTTAACGCATGTAATAGATACATAGTATTTTACTTCCGGCTGCTCATTCGCGCATGTGACATGATACATGGGGTTTTACTTCCGGGTACAGAACTCGCGGATTATCTCGATTCGCAGGAGAGCGAACCCCCGCGAATGTTGAGGGCCTACTGTAGTTCAATCAGCTATTAGGTTCAGGGGCAGTTACTTATTCATACAAGCCCTTGTAGGTTCAGATGTTTATTTCCCTTTAAAAAACTGCATTTTGTGTTTACTTGTGTTTTATCTTTGTATAATATTTAAGTTTGCTTGATCTGAAATGCATGACAGTGACAAACGTGCAAAAAATGTCAGAAATTGGTTGGGGGCAAAAACTTTTGCACAACACTGTACTCTCTGTAAAGTGTATTTTTCTTTTTACAGGGATTATGTAAGCTCTTTGGGATCCATGGACAAGTTATCCGTGAGTTTATTTTCCTGCTGTATTGCAATTGGACAAATTTTTTATTTGTTGTTTTGTTTGTTCATGTTTTGCACAATGCTTGTCTATGACCGGTCGACTCTACTACAGTTATAAGATAGGAGTATCTTCGTTGTATAACTAAGCAGAGCTAACATGCTATTAGCGGAGCTAACTGGCTATTAGCAGAGCTAACATGCTATTAGCAGAGCTAATGTGCGATGGTTTGTTTTAATGTTTTACAGGGTTGCCCTCAGGAAGGGCATCTGGAATAAAACAAATGCCAGATAAAATATGCGAGTCACAACAAAAAAACTCATACCGGATCGGTCGAGGCCTGGGTTAACAACAACCTCCATCAGTGCTGTTAACCAACAGGGTGCTGGTGGAAATTGGACTACTGTTGGTCGAAGATGTTGAAGAAGGAGAAGCGGGAGGCGTGTCCATAGGCAAAGAGAGAAGAGGAACGGCATGAGTCTAGGACTGAAAGTAGGGACTTTGAATGTTGGAACTATGACAGGAAAAGGTAGGGAGATGGCTGACATGATGCAGAGGAGAAAGGTGGACATACTGTGTGTTCAGGAGACCAGCTGGAAAGGTAACAAGGCTAAAAGCTTAGGAGCAGGGTTTAAGCTGTTTTTTCATGGTGTGGATGGGAAGAGAAATGGAGTAGAAGTCATCTTGAAGGAGGGGTTTGTCAGGAAAAAAGTGAAAGGAATGTCAGACAGAGTGATGAGCCTCAAGTTAGAAATTGAAGGCGTGATGTGCAAAAAGGATGGAAATGGCTGTGGTAAATACTTTCTTCCAGAAGAGACTTGGTGATGGAATGAGGAAGTGCAGGAGTGTGTACAAAGGAAGAGGTTAGCTAAGAAGAAGTGGGACATAGAGAGGACTGAAGAGAGTAAAATGAAGTACAGGGAGGCACAGAGTAAGGTAAAGGTAGCGGTGTCAAAGACCATACAGAGGGTGTATGATGACTTGTATGCTAGGTTGGACAGTAAGGAGGGAGAAAATTATTTATACAGGTTGGCACAGCAGAGAAATAGAGATGGGAAGGATGTGCAGCAAGTGATTAAGGACAGAGTGGGAAAAGTGTTAACTGATGACAAAAGTGTGCTGGGAAGATGGAAAGAGCTGATGAATGAGGAAAATGAGAGAGAAAAAAAGAGTAGAAGAGGTGACTGTTGAGGACCAGGAAGTAGCAAAGATTAGTAAGGGTGAAGTGAGGAGGGCATTGATGAGGATGAAGAGTGGCAAGGCAATTGGACCTGATGACATATGTGTGGAGGTATGGAAGTGTCTAGGAGAGGTAGCAGTAGATTTTCTGACAAGAACATTCAACAAGGTCTTAGAGCGTGAGAAGATGCGAGAGGAACGGAGGAGAAGTGTGCATGTGCCCATTTTTAAGAACAAGGGAGAACTGCAGAGTTGTGGCAACTACAGAGGGATCACCATTCTGCCCTTCTTTTAGATCTTTTGATGTGCATTTTTCTGAGCTAAATTTTCTGTTTCTTACAGCAAAGCCTTTATAATAGTTTCTGCAAAAAACTGAAAAAAAAAGTAAAAAGCTTGTACCGTGAAATGGTTCTCAAAGTAAAACCATCGATGGTCTGGTATCCCCTGCTGTGGCTGCATTACACACCTGTATCACACTCTGTTTATCCATTACATCAATACATGAGAAGCTGAGTTTGTAGTTAAGCTTGCTGAGTAAGCTCATCTAACAATATAATATTGATCTAATCTTAACAGTCTAACTTTTATCAGTTTGTACAGCTGTTAAATTTGCCATCGTTTTGTCAATAAACACATTAACATTACAATAGATTCTACAAGTAAAATTAGGACGCTGACAGTATTCTGAATAGTATGGATCACAAACAATATGACTGGACTCTGTCAAGGTCGCTGCTGTAGAGGTTTGCAAAGTTATCTCACAGCACAGAGGTTATTTTCAAACCTCATGGTTGATTGAGTCCTTTCTGTGTTTGCATTTTCTCCCTACAAATGCATGGGTGTCCTCTGGGTACTCTTGTTTACTTCAATACTGTCACATGCACATTAGGTCAAAGGTCTACTCTAAATTGTTCATAAGTGTGAATGTAAGTGTGAATGACTGTTTGTGTAGGTATCAATCCTGTAAAAGATTCCTGTTCAGAGCGTGAACCTTTCTCACACCTGAGGTCACCTGGAATTGGTTTCAGCTTTCCCATGGTCATGATGGAAAAGGATTATGGATACTGGATCGATGGATGGTGTGTATCAAACTGCACAATATAAATGAAGCAAACATACAGAAACTAAAAATGCAAAAATACACCGAGTAAAAACAATCAATTGCACCAATGTAGACCTTTCCAAACATCACCCTGGTGCGTCAAAGCACACTTATACATTACAAACAAATAAAAGACATTCTGTCCACACTCATTGCTTGAAATGCACTGCCTAGAGGTCACAAGGTCTAAGCCAGGGGTTGGGAACCTGTGGCTTGCGAGCCAGATGTGGCTCTTTTGATGACTGCATCTGGCTCTCAGATAAATCAGGTGGCCTTTCTTAACAGACTAATGAATACATAATTTCACTCCCATTTAAATCAAAATACAAAAAAGCCATCAAATAAAACAAAAACAGATGAATAAATCTCACAAATTTAAATACAGTCGGCCCCCAATTTACGAAGACCCCTTTGTACGAAATCCCCGGATTACGAAAAACATTTTCCTGAGTTTCCGTCCCTAAAATACGAAACAACCCCCTCTGATGAAAAGAAATTCAAAATTCAAACGCGCCAATCAAAATTTCACACGACACGCGAGTTGCTCTCTCATTGGCTGTCTCTCAACATCCCGCCCACTCTCCTCCCAGATAGAGACAGAAGGAAGCTTCACTCTTTAGCTTTTAGTTTTTAGTTTTTTAAGTTGTTTTAATTCAGTAAATGTTTAATAAATGTGGGCGCATTTGAACTTATCTGGCATCCCGATCCCTCAAGGAATCAAATTAAAGTTGAGTTTGTCAAGCAGGGAATGCGCTTCTTGTCTTGTGTCTTGTGGGCGTGGCCCGCAGTGCGTGCATAAGAGAGAGAGAAAGAGAGAGAGAGTGAGAGAGAGAGAGAGAAGGCATAACGCTTTAGATTTTAGTTTAGTTTTTTAAGTTGTTTTAATTCAGTAAATGGTCAAGCAGGGAATGCGCTTTGAATTCATGTCTTGTGGGCATGGCCCGCAGCCTGCACACCCACGCGCGACAGAGAGAGAGAGAGAGATAGAGAGAGAGACAGAGAGAAAGAGTGTGCGAGAGAGAAGGAATAACGCTTTAGTTTTTAGTTTTTTAAGTTGTTTAATTCAGTCAATGTTTAATAAATGTGGGCACATTTGAGCTTATCTGGCATCCCGATCCCTCAAGGAATCAAATTAAAGTTGAGTTTGTCAAGCAGGGAATGCGCTTTGAATTTCACGTCTTGTGGGCGTGGCCCGCAGCGTGCGCGCGAGAGAAGGAGAGAGAGAGAGAGAGAGAGAGAGAGAGAGAGAGAGAGAGGGGGGTGAGTGTGTGTGTGTGTGTGTGTGTGTGTGTGTGTGTGTGTGTGTGTGTGTGTTAATAAAAATGTTTAATAATGGTTTAATTAATAAATATGTTAATAAAATGGTTTAATATGTGAATAAAATGGTTTAATAAATAATTTTCTTTTAATTTACTCAACGAAAATCAAATACCCACGAACCAACAGTACATCTCTCCTTTACACGCGTGACAAACAAACTTATGGGTACAGTACTATGGAGAGTTAGCTCCCTCCTGGCCAATGGGAGGCCAGCGGGGAGGGATGTTGGGAGACAGCCAATGAGAGAGCAACTTGCGCATTTTTGAATGGCGCGTTTAACGCTTTTCGTAAGAAGAGGTTGTTTCGTATACAGAGGGCGAAAATTTAGGAAAATATTTTTTTTGATAAAATTTATGATTTGACATCCTTTATCCTTGAACAAAATATAAAAAGTAGGAGGTGCGAGGTCAGAGCAAAATCTTATTTGGGGTGCAGGAGTAAAAAAAGGTTTGGAACCACTGATCTAGTAGAATATCCTAGTCATGTACCTTTCACATTGGTCTATTTTGGAATTCAACTGCGTTGTTGATCACCATATAAAAAAAAAAAACAGTGGTCAGGATTTTTATTCTGTGAATAATTTGCCTCAACATCTGAAAGTGACATGAGTTTCTAGAATAAGGAGTCTTTTGCATGGATAGGTGGTAATAAAACGAATCAAAATATGAACTAAATTTCCCATGAAAGCAGACTTAGTTTTGTCTTAAAGCAAAAGCCATGGTCCACAATATGCATCAAAGGGATCACACTGTTGAACACTATAAGTGAAATGTATGAATTTATGAAATGTTCTGGTTATAATGACAATCTTAAAGAGAGGAAGCGTTTTCTTACAAACAGAAACGTGCAAGTCTGAATAAAATGTGCAAGAACATGTGAATCCCAAAAGCATGTGAGAAAATCTGTTCTGGTCTTTTGAGAACAAAGTTGAACTTTCATTAATTAATCATAATTCCTAAAGATATGCTCGGTGCTAAAACACTATGCTGGTTGTCTTTCTTCAGCCTGAATTGGGGCTTTTAGGCAAGGTGGAGTGAATGATGAACAGTTTCAAATTTGGTCCATAGGTATTGTTGGAATTCCAAGAAGGAACCCCTGCTTGTACTGGTCACTGGACAGCACCGTTCACCAGTGCTTTACAATGAGCTTTTTCTTCTTCTTCTTTTCCTTTCTGCTGTTCCATTCAGGGATAGCCACAGAAAATTATTTGCCTCCATCTCACTCTGTCCTCTGCATCTTCATCTCTTATGCTAACGACCTTCATGTCCTCCTTCACCACATCCATAAATCTCTTTTTTGGTCTTCCTCTAGGCCTTCTGCCTGGTCGTTCCAACCTCAGCATCCTACTACCAATATATTCACTATCCCTTCTTTGTACATGTCCAAACCATCTCAATCTAGCCTCTCTGATTTTGTCTCCAATATGTCTAACATGTGCTGTCCCTCTGATGTACTCATTCCTGATCCTATCTATCTTTGAGAACCTCAACATTTTCATCTCTGCTACCTCCAGCTCTGCCTCCTGTCTTTTCCTCAGTGCCACTGCATCTAAACCATACAACATTGCTGGCCTCATCACCGTCTTGTATACTTTTTCTTTCATTCTTGCCGATACCTTCCTATCACACATCACACCAGACACTTTTCTCCAACCATTCCAACCTGCTTGCACACGCTTCTTCACCTCTTTTCCACACTCTCCATTGATCTGGATTGTTCAGCCTAAGTACTTAAAATCCTCCACCTTCCTTATCTCTGCTTCCTGTAACCTCACCTACCTCTTCGGTCCTTTTCATTCACACACATGTATTCTGTCTTACTGAGGCTAAACCTTCATTCCTCTACTTTCCAGGGCATACCTCCACCTCTCTAGATTTTCCTGCACTTCTTCTCTGCTCACACTACAGATCACAATATTATCTGCAAACATCATAGTCCATGGAAATTCTTGTCTCACCTCGTCTGTCGGCCTGTCCATCACCATACTAAACAAGAAGGGGCTCAGAGCTGACCCTTGATGCAGTCCCACCTCCACCTTGAACTCTTCTATCACGCCGACAGCACACTTCACCACTGTCTTACATCTCTCATACATGTCCTGCACCACCCAAACAAACTTCTCTGCCACTCCAGACTTCCTCATGCAATACCACAGTTCTTCTCTTAGCACCCTGTCATATGCTATCTCCAGATCCACAAAGGCACAATGCAGTTCCCTCTGATCTTCTCTGTACTTCTCTATTAACATCCTCAAAGCAAACATTGCATCTGTGGTGCTCTTTCTTGGCATGAAACCAAACTGCTGTTCACAAATGCTGACCTCTGCCCTTCGTCTAGCTTCCACTATTCTTTCCCATAACTTCATTGTATGGCTCACCAACTTTATCCCTCTGTAGTTTCCACAACTCTGCATGTCTTCCTTGTTTTTAAAAATGGGCACAAGCACACTTATCCTCCATTCCTCTGGCATCTGCTCACTCTCTAAGACCTTGTTGAATGTTCTTGTCAGGAAATCTACAGCGACCTCTCCTAGACACTTCAGGACCAACTGCCTTTCCATTCTTCATCCTCTTCAATGCCCTCCACACTTCACCCTTACGAATCTTTGCTACTTCCTGGTCCTCAACGGTCACCTCTTATACTCTTTTTTCTCTCTCATTTTCCTCATTCATCAGCTCTTCAAAGTACTGTTTCCATCTTCCCAGCACACTTCTGTCATCAGTCAATACATTTCCCTCTCTGTCCTTAACCACTCTAACTTGCTGCACGTCCTTCCCATCTCTATTTCTCTGCTGTGCTATAAATCATATCCTCCCTCCTTACTGTCCAACCTAGCATACAAGTCATTATACACCCTTTGTTTGACACCGCTACTTTCGCCTTACTTTCATCTCCCTGTACTCCATTTTACTCTCTTCGGTCCTCTCAATGTCCAACTTCTTCTTAGCTCACCTCTTCCTTTGCACACAGTCCTGCACTTCCTCATCCCACCACCAAGTCTCCTTATCTACTTTCCTTCCAGAGGACACACCAATGATCACATTTGCTGAGGTTGTCCAGTCATCTGGAAGCACTTCATTACCACCCAAAGCCGGTTTCAACTCCTTGAAGACAACACGGCGCCTGCCTTTGCCCTCTTCACCATCAGCGTCATCCTGCATACCACCATCCTATGCTGTTTGGTAACACTATCACCCACTACTACTTTGCAGTCACTGACTTCCTTCAAATTGCATCATCTACACAAGATGTAGTCTACCTGTGTGCTCCTACCTCTGCTTTTATAAGTCACCCTATGCTCCTGTCTCTTCTGGAAGAAAGTATTCACCACAGCCACTTCTATCCTTTTTGTAAAATCTATCAACATCTGTCCTTCTGTTTTCCTGTCCTGGATACCAAACTTGCCCATCACTTCCTCGTCCCCTCTGTTGCCTGCACCAACATGTCCACTGCAGTCTGCACCAATGACCACTCTTTCACCTCTGGGGGTACTCTGCATCACGTTATCGAACTCACTCCAGAATCTCTCCTTCTCTTCTAGCTCACATCCTGCCTGTGGGGCATAAGCACTAACATTGAACATCACACCTTCAATTTTTAACTTGAGACTCATCACTCTGTCTGACACTCTTTTGTCTGGCATTCTTTTCACATTTAGAACATTCCTGACCAACCCCTCCTTCAAGATGACTCCTACTCCATTTCTCTTCCCATCCATACCATGAAAAAAACAGTTTAAACCCTGCTCCTAAGCTTCTAGCCTTGCTACCTTTCCACCTGGTCTCCTGAACACACAGTACGTCCACCTTCCTCCTCTGCATCATGTCAGCCAGCTCTCTACCTTTTTCTGTCATATTTCCAACATATCATATATGTATTATACACAGTTCACAAATATTACCTTTATAATGAGCATCCCTAACAAACTTCTCTCTTTCTTACTCTTTTTCCCCCTCCTCTGTTTTTGTTGAGATACAGATGCAACAGAATTCCAGGGGTCCTTATCTTCTGCCCTCTGAATTCTGTGATCCCTCCTAATGTGTTAATACTGGTTGGAGGTCTCGTTTCACTTCTGCTGAGCCATATCGACCTAAATGTACACTTAGAAACTGTGAAGATGACTTTTTACTGCTGGTGATATGAAGCATTTTACTGAAATGACTTAGGACTCGATTTCCATTGTAGTAATAAAGTAACCAACTAGACTTCATGTTAAACTATACTGAAGTTTCTGCTACATAGTTTGTATTTTTATCTGATTTCACCCAAATGAGGATGGGTCATTTAAAGGTTTCTCATGTTGACTGCAGGAGTTTTTCCTTGCCACCATTGCCACATGGTCAGGCTCAAATCAATCATTCAATCAACATGTACATACATACCTGAATGTTTGTCTGCACTGGTGAGTTTTGCCATCTAGAAGTGTTAGAAATTTGTAATGTACAGCTCTCGAGTTATTGGTGGTCAGGTTGACAAAGTTGTCGACCTGACTGGAGTCATTTATTTGCAATTTAAAAATGATTATGCTGACTGTGCCGATAGAAATACAAAGATGGCTTTGAAAAAAGTAAATGTTTTCGTAAACAGTAAACATTTGACTTAAATTTGGAAATGAATCAATAAATAAATTACCCGAGCTTTGGGTAAATTGTCCCAACACTACCATCCATCCAAGGATTATTAAATGGCGCTGAGAGATGGAGATAGAAAATTAATCACTATACAGTGGGAACCTCAAAATTAATCATATTTTTCTGCCCAGCATGTGACCTTGAGACAAGCCCAAGCAGACAGTACATTTATCAAAACAAGGAACAGGATGTGAGGAAAACTCAGGCTCAAGGTTTAAAATGAAAGTTGGTGACTGATTTTTTTTATCTCAAAAAAATGACTCAATACAAAGGAGTGTGTCAGTGTGAGAATGCAACCAGAACAGTCCTAGCATGTTGCTTTACCCTGTGCTGGCACATTGCTATGAGGATATTTCTGTGAGAGAAAATGCACAATGTTGTGTGTTTCTAATCCATAGTTAATTAATTACTACACTCCAAAAGAGAAGGAACGTATATAGTTGAATTATTTTGAATACAGAGTTCCAAATGGTGCTACTGTTCCTGTTAATAAATTGCAAAAAAAAACAAATCGATTATTAAACCTATTTCTATATTCGTCTGGTTCTGAAAATTGAGACACTGCTTGTCAATTTTAACAAATAAAACGGAATTTAACTGAATCGAACACATGGGCATAATACTTTAAATGCAATATTAAACGTCTTCATAAATCAATCCTAATTACCAATTAGCATAATTGTTTAAAAGAGTAGTCAAGTCAAGGTGCCAGTACAAAGTGTCCAGTGTGTGTGTGTGTGTGTGTGTGTGTGTGTGTGTGTGTGTGTGTGTGTGTGTGTGTGAGGTGCACCTAGAGAAACAGCTTATCATTGTCACCGTGATTAAACTGGCCCTTACTGACCAATAAACCACCTTTTCAACTTTTAAAAATTAATAATCACAATCCTAATTTTAAAACCATATTTCTCATTGTCATGAAGTTGACAGCATTTGAGAGCTAAGAATTTGGTGATCATTGTAACATTTATTATTTTAATATACTATAAAAAGTGTTTAAACAGACATGATTTAATTTGACCATAATAATTATTTTAAAAAGCTCCGTTGCGTATTGACTGTAATCAGTAATTAACAGTACAGCTGTCAGTCAGAGGCTCACCATTAAACTTTTACAAGTGCTGTTGACCCAACGCAAATTTTCCTCCATTTTGATGTAAACTTTATTGGCGTGGAGTGAAAAGTATGAAAGTAGGAGCAAAAAAAAAAAATCAATGTAATGATTTATGAACACATACTTAAGCTAAATATTTTTGTCAAACTTAAAAAAAATTTAAAAAGATTGAGAAAAAAAACTGTAGAAGGTCGCAAAAAACTATTTTGACCATCGAACTGATGACTTCATGTCACGGTCTGTGCAGGCTGGAGACACTAACTTTTCCTCAGTTCATTGCAGGTGCGGGCGAGGGACGTGGCGGTCGCCGGTAGTGGCATTTCGGAGCGGAGCGCACCTGGTCCTAATCGGCAATCAGCGGCAGCCAGGTATAAATGGGAGCGGCATGCTTCCCTCCTCTGTCAGAAGATTGATTCCAGTGACTCTGTTCCTCAACGTTCTCTCTGATCCCTGGCATGACCAGTTCCCGCCATTCTGCGTTTTCTAGCGATTTCCAGTTCTGAACATTTAATAAATCATTGAACCTTCCTTCGGTCTCCTGCATCCTTGAGTCCTACACAAACACTCCCTCCACGACAGAATCTTCTGAGCTGAACATGGACCCAGCGGAGACCGCTCAGCTCCGGCAAGCCTTGTCCTACCAGGGAGCCCTGTTGGGACAACACGACTCCACCCTCCAGCACATCACCACCAGCTTGGCACAGCTCGGCGGAAGGATGGACGCCGTCGGTGCTCATCTCGCTGCCATGACCCCGCCCCCGCACCCTTCACCCTCCGTTTCGGCAGCAGCACCAGCGTTACGCCCCGCGCATCGAGAACCACTCATCCCCACGCCAGCCAGGTATTCTGGCGCGATCGGCACCTGCGCACAGTTCCTCCACCAGTGCTCACTCGTTTTCAGCCAGCAGCCGCTCACATACACCACAGATCAAGCAAGAACCGCTTTCATCATGAGCTTACTTACTGAGCAAGCCTCGTCCTGGGCACTGGCACTCGCTACCCACACCCCGGAATTATGCTCCCAGGCCGAACGGTTCATGCAAGAAATGAAGAAGGTGTTTGATCATCCGGTGAAAGGTGAGGAGGCGAGCTCCCAGCTCCTCCGTATCCGGCAAGGCGCACAGTCGGTGTCAGAATACGCCATCCGATTCCGGATTCTCGCCATCGAGAGCAGCTGGAATGACCCCGCGCTTCAGGGGGCCTTCCTGCAAGGGCGCGACGAACGACTGAAAGATGAGCTCGTGGCCCGAGATGAAACGACTACGCTGGAGGGATTAACCGCCTTGTCCACGAGATTGGACAACCGGCTGAGGGAGAGGGATAGATCCCGAAATTGACCCCACCTCGAATGCACTCGCCACTTCCTTCCCTGAGGGATAATGATGACCCAGAGCCCATGCAGGTGAACCGCACCCGACTGACGGCCGAAGAGAGGCAACGGCGGCTGGACGACGGTCTCTGCATCTACTGCGCCGGTAAGGGCCATTACCTTGCCCAGTGCCCCGTGCGGCAGAGCCCGCCAGCGACTCGAGGATCCTCCACGACCCCCCCGGGAAGCGCCTACGAGTTCACAGACATCCCGCATACACATACAAAGATCCTCGATGTGCGCAGACGGGGCCAAGGCTTCCAGTATTTAGTGGACTGGGAGGGGTATGGTCCCGAAGAGTGGTCATGGATTCCCCGCTCCCAAATCCTGGATCCGGACCTGTTAGAGTTCTTTCGCCAGTTCCCGGACAAGCCTGGTCGAGCGCCAGGTGGCGCCCCTTAAAGGGGGGGGGGGGTACTGTCATGGTCTGTGGTGGCTGGAGACACTAAACTTTCCTCAGTTCATCGCATGTGCGGGCGAGGGGCATGGCGGTCGCCGGTAGAGGAGTTTCGGAGCGGAGCGCACCTGGTCCTAATCGGCAATCAGCGGCAGTCAGCTATAAATGGGAACGGCATGCTTCCCTCCGCTGTCAGAAGATTGATTCCAGTGACTCTGTTCCTCGACGTTCTCTCTGATCCCTGGCCCATGCTTCGTGCACGACCAGTTCCCGCCATTCTGTGTTTTCTAGCGATTTCCAGTTCTGAACGTTTAATAAATCGTTGAACCTTCCTTCGGTCTCCTGCATCCTTGGGTCCTATGCACATGCTCCCACCACGACACTTCAGTTTGTATGTTTTAAAAATTCAACTAACTTTTTATGTGAATGCATGGCTTCCTGGCAAGGCATCAAAGTGAGATGAGCTTCACTATTAACCCAGAGATCACAAGTTCGAAGCCATTTTAATACCACAGCATCTGTGACTAGAAGTCCATGGGGGCCAATACTTTATTTTAGTAACTGTGAACTCTCACATTATGCACATATTTTTGATATGCTATTGTCTCCCAGGCATGCACCAAAGATTTCAGTGCATCGATGATCAACTACAGTAGCGTGGTGGTGTAGTGGTTAGCTCATCTGCCTCACAGCAAGAAGGCCTGGGTTCGATACCCAGCTCTGGCGTTTCTATGCAAAGTTTGCATATTTTCCCTGTGCTTGCGTGGGTTTCTTCTTTGTACTTTGGTTTCTAGCCACGGTCCAAAAATGTGCATAACAGGTTAATTGGCTGTTCCAAATGACCCCTAGGTGTGATTGTGTGAATGTTGGCCCTGCGATGTCCTGGTGAGCTGTCCAGGGTGTACCCCGCCCTCGCCCAGAGTTGGCTGAGATAGGAGCAAGCCTCTCTGCTACCCTAATGAAGATTAAGGGTCTCAGAAAACGAATAAATCACTAACAAATAAACTTGGACATGGAAATATTTATTCAAGTTTGAAGTTGTTTAGTTGGCAATGTGTGTAATGCTGGTAATGTAGTTTCGTGATCAGACCCCTATGACATCTCATTTCAAGCTTTATATTTTATTATTTGATTGGCTAGTAAACTGTTAGTTCACTAAATCTCAGGGAAGCTTAACAAACTAAAAATTTCACATGGCATTGGGTTTGACATAAAACTGTAACTGGCAGCTGAACCGTTTATACAAAACTAATACACATTTTAACATTTTCAAACGTTTTTTTTAATTTTTGCAGATGATTCACCAGTAATTCTGAAAAGAAAAATCATACTCTTGCAATTTGCAAGCAGAATTGCAGTTCTTATACTAGTATATTTGTCATATTTTACCATGATTTGCCCCCTGACTTTTTCCACTATAACATTTTAAGATGTCTACCTGAGGATTGTCTTCCATCACCCCACGGATCTTGTCGACCACATCAATGCGCCGGTGATGATGGAGGGCATTGATCAACTTGGCTAGATTGGCATCATTGTCACAGATGGTCCAGTGCTGTAATGCGGCGTAAGCTCTTTCATGGTCAGCTGAGTAGCCCTTAGAGAAGGCAGCCATTTCCCGTTCATTAGCATTAGCTAGAGATTGGTACATGTCAATCCACTGGCTGCCAATTTGGGCTGCCACCAGTTTTAGAATATCAACACCTGTGAATGGCAGAAAGACAGCTATGTTTAAGCATGTGTTCATGAATACAGTCGGTCCCCAACTTACGAAATTAATCTGTTCCAGAGCCCTTTTCGTACAGCGGGGATTTCGTAAGTAGGGGTCGCATCTTACATGTTAAACGCCTAATTCGTTCCAAGGCTCCAGTCTTATACCCATAAACCCTTTAAAAATTATAAAAGTACACCAATTTTGTATGAAATATGTGTTAAAAGTAAAAGAAAATTATTTATTAAACCATTTAAACATTTTATTAACATATCAAAGCATTTTATTAACATATTACATATTTATTAATTAAACCATTATTAAACATTATTTATTAACATACACACACACACACACCACACACACACCTCTCTCTTTCTCACACACACACACACACACACACACACACACACACACACACACACACACGCACACACACACACACACACCTCTCTCTCTCTCTCACACAGACACACACACACACACACACACACACACACATGCTCTCTCTCTCTCTCTCTCTCTCTCTCTCTCGCCAAGCGCTGTGGGCCACGCCCACAAGACGTGAATTCAAAGCACATTCCCTGCTTGACCATTTACTGAATTAAAACAACTTAAAAAACTAAACTAAAAACTAAAGCATCATTCCTTCTCTCTCTCTCTCTTTCTCTCTCCTGTCTCTCTCTCTCTCTCTCTCGTGCGCGGGCGTGCACACGTGAATTCAAAGCGCATTCCCTGCTTGACAAATTCAACTTTAATTTGATTCCTTGAGGGATCGGAATTCCAGATGAGCTCAAATGCACCCACATTTATTAAACATTTACTGAATTAAACAACTTAAAAAACTAAAGCGTTATTCCTTCTCTCTCTCTCTCTCTATCTCTCTCTCTCTGTCTCTCTCTATTGCCACGCGCTGCGGGCCACGCCCACAAGATGTGAATTCCAAGTGCATTCCCTGCTTGACAAACTCAACTTTAATTTGATTTCTTGAGGGATCGGAATTCCAGATGACCTCAAATGCACCCACATTTATTAAACATTTACTGAATTAAAACAACTTAAACCTAAACTAAAAACTAACGAGTGAAGTTTCCTTCTGTCTCTATCTGGGAGGCCGGCGGGGCGGGATGTTGAGAGACAGCCAATGAGCGAGCAACTCGTGCGTCGTGTGAAATTTTGATTGGCGCGTTTGAATTTTGAATTTCTTTTCGTAAGAGGGGGTTGTTTCGTATCTCGTGGACGGAAACTCAGGAAAATGTTTTTCGTAATCCGGGGATTTCGTACACGGGGTCTTCGTAATTTGAGGGCCGACTGTATTCAAATTCTCAAGTCTAATTCATCTGAGTGATTATGTTGAACCAGTGAGCCATGGCGAAATGTTCAGTAAACCTCAACCTTATTTTTAATGGACTGTGCAAAAATTTGTACTTTTAATAAAAATACTGAGGAGTCTACAAAGAAAGAAATTCGTGAAATAGGATCCAAACTCCTGCATACAATCACATGTTCTGGTTAATCTACTACACAGAGACATACTGCACATAAACCATTACTATATGGTGGCAAACACACAAAGGAACAAGAATTAGGAGGAATAACCTGTAAAGGCCAATTTTAGTGATTTTTAACGTAGATTCAATATTGGTAAATCAAATTTTCTTTATACCAATTCAAAAAACATTTATACATGTCTTGTTTTCAGAAGAAAAAGTAGGTTACGGTCACTTACCCATGGTTAAATAAAGTTTCAAACTTATGACTGAGATGCAAAGATTTACATGATTAACACAATCCAATTCACCGAAAATGACATAAAAATGATAACAAAATACAGTGGTACCTCACTTTACGAAATTAATCCATTCCAAGAGATTTTTTCGTAACCTGCATTTTTCGTAAATTGAACTGCATTTAACATAAAATGCGTGATTCTTTCAAAGGCTCCCAATACTACCGCCTAAACCCTTTAAAAATTATAAAAGCATACTTTTAAAGACCTCTTTCTGTTTCAATATCGTACCGATGGTAGACGGGTTTGGCCATATTCCTTTGTGATATCACTCGAGTCCGTTTCTTCTTCTCACACGTCTGTGTGTGTGTGTGTGTGTGTGTGTGTGTGTGTGTGTGTGTTGACCATGTCTTCTTAGCCGAGTTATATCGCCTCTATAATAGGCAATGGGAGGTAGATGCGTCATTCCTCCTAGGCAATGGGATCCCTGTCCACTGTCCAAGATGGCGTCAGGTGGACCTGTCCAAGATGGCGCTTGAGTGGAGGCGACATGAACGACAGCTCAGTTGTTAGCCAATCGGAGGCCAGCGGGGCGGGATGTTTGAACGTCATTGGTAGGAGAGCAGCTCGTGTATTGTTTGAATGGCGCGTTTTAGTGTTTGAATGGCGTGTTTGAATTTTTAAGATGGCGCTTTGGTAACATGAACTTGTTTCGTATTCTGGGACAAAAATTTTAGAAAAATGCTTTTCGTAACCTGCATTTTTCGTTTGGTGAGACTTTCGTAAGGTGAGGTACCCCTGTAGAGGGATTATATTACCAAAAATAACCAGATTTACTTATTATAATGTATAATTAAAATTATAAAAAATTATACTTTAAAAAATAATGTAAAATAAATACCCCTCCCTGAATCGCCACCTTATCGTGGTGGAGGCGTTTGCGTGACCTAATGATCCTAGGAGCTATGTTGTCGGGGGCATAATGCCCCTGGTAGGGTCACCCAAGGCAAACAGATCCTGGGTGAAGGTCCAGACAAAGTGCGATTCAGAAGACCCCTATGACATCTCAGAGGAAACGTTTGAAGCAGTCTCCCTTGCCCGGACGCGGGTCACCGGGGTTCCCTCCTGGAGCCAGGCCCAGGGGAGGGGCTGGAAGGCGAGCGCCTGGTGGTCGGGCTTATGCCCATGGAGTCTGGCCGGGCCTAGCCCAAAAAGGAGACATGGGTCTGCCCTCCCATGGACCCACCACCCGTGGGAGGAGTTTTAGGGGTCGGGTGCAATGTGAGTTGGGTGGCAGCCAAAGGCATGGGTTCTGTCGGAACGATCCTCGGCTACTTACTCTGACCCTTGGGACATGGAATGTCACCTCTCTGGAGGGAAAGGAGCCTGATTTGGTGCGTGTGGTGGAGAGATACCGACTAGATATAGTTGGGCTCACCTCAACACATAGCTTGGGCTCTGGAACTATCCATCTCGAGAGAGGCTGGACCTTCTTCTATTCTGGAGTTGCTCATGGGGAGGGGCGGCGAGCCGGTCTGGGTATTCTTGTTGCCCCGTCTCGGTGCCCAAATGTTGGGGTTCTCCCCGGTTGACGAAAGGGTAGCCTTCGGGCGGGGGGATGGGTCCTGACTATTATTTGTGCTTATGCACCAAATGACAGTTCAAGGTACCCACCCTTTTTGGAGTCGGGGGGGGGTTTGGAGAACGCTCCCTCGGGAGACTCACTCTTTGTCTTGGGAGACTTCAACGCCCATGTGGGCAATGATAGTGTGACCTGGAAGGGTGTGATCGGTAGGTACGGCCTCTCCAGTCTGAATCCGAATGGTGTTTCTTTGTTGGACTTCTGTGCTCGTCACAGTTTGTCTATCACGAACACCATGTTCGAACATAATGGTGTCCATAAGTGCACTTGGCACCAGGACACCCTAGGTCGCAGTCCGATGATTGACTTTGTTGTTGTGTCATCGGACTTGTGAGCATATGTTCTGGACACTCGGGTGAAGAGAGGAGCTGAGCTGTCTACCGATCACTACCTAGTGGTGAGTTGGCTTCGGTGGTGGGGGAGGTTGCCTTGGCAGGCCCAGGCGTGTAATCAGGGTCTGCTGGGAACGTTTGGCGGAGTCCCCTGTCCGAGAGGCCTTTAACTCCCACCTCCGGCAGAGCTACCACCACGTCCCGGAGGAGGCGAGGGACATGGAATCCGAATGGGCCATGTTTCGTGCCTCCATTGCTGAGGCGGCAGCCCATAGCTGTGGCCGTATGGTCGTCGGTGCTTGTCGTGGCGGTAGTCCCCGAACCCGGTGGTGGACGCCTGCGGTGAAGGGGGCCGTCTAGCTGAAGAAGGAGGCCTATCGGGTTTTATTAGCCTGTGGGACTCCCAAGGCAGCAAACGGGTCCTGGCAGGCCAAACGTGCTGCAGCCGAGGCTGTCGCAGATGCAAAATTTCGGGCGTGTGAGGAGTTCGGTGAGGGCCTAGAGAGTGATTATCGGTTGGCCTCAAAGAGGTTCTGGACCACCATCTGACACCTCAGGAGGGGGAAGCAGTTCTTCACAAACACTGTTTACAGTGGAGGTGGGGAGCTGCTTACCTTGACTGGGGATGTCGTCGAGAGTGGAGGGAATACTTTGAGGACCTCCTCAATCCCACCACTCCGTGGAAGACGAAGACCCAGGGGGGTTCGGTTGAGGGTCCGCCCATCACTGGAGTGGAGGTCACTGAGGTTGTCAAAAAGCTCCTCAGTGGTGGAGCTCCGGGGTTGGACGAGATCCGCCCGGAATATCTCAGGGCTCTGGATGCTGTAGGACTGTCTTGGTTGACACGTCTCTGCAACATCGCATGGTCATCAGGGGCTGTACCTCTGGATTGGCAAACTGGGGTGGTGGTCCCAATTTTTAAGAAGGGCCAATTTTTGCAATTTTTAAGAGGGTGTGTTCCAATTATCGGGGAATTACACTCCTCAGCCTACCTGGGAAAGTCTATGCAGGGGTACTAGAGAGGAGGATCCGACTGATAGTTGAACCTCGGATTCAGGAGGAACAATGTGGTTTTCATCCTGGCCGTAGCACTCTTGACCAACTCTATACGCTCCACAGGATTCTGGAGGGGGCATGGGAGTTTGCCCAATCTGTCCACATGTGCTTAGTGGATCCAAATCCACTAAGCACATGTGGACAGATTGGGCAAACTCCCATGCCCCCTCCAGAAGAAGGCTTTCGACCGTGTCCCTCGAACAATCTTGTGGAGCGTGCTCCGAGAGTACAGCGTTCTGGACCCGTTGCTACGAGCTATTCGGTCGCTGTATCACCGGAGCCAGAGTTTGGTCCGTATTGGTTACAGCAGGTCGGATTCATTTCCAGTGGGAGTTGGAGTCCGCCAAGGCTGTCCTTTGTCACCGATTCTGTTCATAATTTTTATGGACAGAATTTCTTGGCGCAGTCGAGGCGATGAGGGGTTCTGGTTTGGTGGCCATCGGATATCGTCTCTGCTTTTTGCGGATGATGTTGTCCTTTTGGCTTCATCAAGTCGGGACCTCCAGCTCTCAGTGGAGTGATTCGCAGCCGAGTGTGAAGCAGCCGGGATGAAGATCAGTACCTCCAAGTACGAGGCCATGGTTCTCAGTCGGACAAGGGTGGAATGCACCCTCCGGGTCGGCAATGAGGTCCTGCCCCAAGTGGAGGAGTTTAAGTATCTTGGGGTCTTGTTCACGAGTGAGGGAAGGATGGAGCGAGAGATCGACAGACGGATTGCTGCAGCCTCTGCTGTTAAGCGGTGCCTGTACCGGTCCGTCGTGGTGAAGGAGCTGAGCCGCAAGGCGAAGCTCTCAATTTACCAGTTGATCTACGTTCCAACCCTCACCTATGGTCACGAGCTTTGGGTAATGACCGAAAGAACAAGATCACGGATACAAGCGGCTGAAATGAGCTTCCTTTGCCGGGTGGCGGGGTTCTCCCTTAGAGATAGGGTGAGAAGCTCCACCATCCGGGGAGAACTCGGAGTAGATCCACTGCTCCTCCGCATTGAGAGGGGCCAGTTGAGGTGGCTCAGGCATCTGGTCAGAATGCCCCCCAGATGCCTCCCTGGTGTGGTGTTTCGGGCATGTCCAACCGGGAAGAGACCCCGGGGTCGACCTAGAACACGCTGGAGGGACTGTCTCTCGGCTTGTCTGGGACCGCCTCGGTGTCCCCCTGGGAGAGTTGGAGGAAGTGGCTCGGGAGAGGGACGTCTGGACCTCTTGCTTAGGTTGCTGCCCCCGTGACCCGACCCTGGACTAAGCGGAAGATGATGATGATGATGATGATGATGTAAATTAAATATGCAATTCTACATATATTACTACTACGCACTTTTTATGTCGGATCAGAGCATAATTACCTGGATGTACTTTATAATAATTAAACCTGGGGATTTGTGATCAGTTTTGGATGTGTATTAAACACTACATAAGATTTACATCTCGCACTGATCTGGGAAAATCCCGTATTATATGACTAGAGCAGTGCTTCCCAATTATTTTCTGTGGCGTCCCCTATAGGAAGAAAAAAACATTTCACCCCTCCACCAGCATCACACCACGAGCGACTATAAATACTGTAGCATTATTTGTCTATAAAATTGTTATTAGTACACCTCTGCCTAACATTATATCTTTATTGACATTAAAAACAAAAAATGGAAATATAGTTCAACTTACAATAAAGAAAAACTTCATTAACATTGTTTTTAATCTGTAACAGAAAGATATTTAAAGTGCACCAATGTGCCTGAAATAAAAAATAAATTTATATCCTTATTTAATCTAATTTAAAATAATAAAAAATAAAAATAAAAAAATGTAAAAAATTTAAACCTTATTGAAAATACATTCTTATTTAACTCATTTAATTTATTTATGTCTTAATATCTCCGTCTCTCGCCATCTTTCTTTTCGTTCCTGTTAGAAATTTTTCCGTGTTGTTTTTTGAGGGGTTGTTTACTGCACTTTATATCGTTTGCTCATGCAAAACACCGCTACACTATAGCGCGACAATGAGAGCGCCACTGCCAACTACTGGAGTACTGGAGTGGAGGTGCAACTACACTGAATTCTCATACATTATTCCAGAAAAGCATGTTTCCCAGGGTCACAAGTGCCTCTTCAGCACCCCCTCCCCCCGGTATCATACCGTGCCCTCCAAGGGGGCACACCCCACTATTTGAGAAGCACTGCGCAAGAGGAAATCCAAGTTGAACTAGTAATTCCGGAAAAAGTAAATAACTCAGAGTCGTAGTTTAAGTTAAGCCCCCACCCATGTGGCACTCTCGCACTGTCTTTCTCTCCTGGGTTCACACTGGAGCATGTGATTAAACGCTCATGATCACGGCGTCCCTTGATTTATGATTTCAGTACAAAAAAGAAGGTAGCGCTCATCCAAGAAAGGAAACTTGAAGATCCCCTAGGATGGCACAGTAAGGTCTATAACAGGGGTCGGGAACCTATGGCTCGCAAGCCAGATGTGGCTCTTTTGCATCTCTGCATCTGGCTCTCAGATAAATCAGATGGCCTTTCTTAACAGAATAACTAATAATAATTTCACAGATAAAAATAAAAATACAGAAAAATACAATAAAAATACAGAAAAAGCCATCAAATACAACAAAACCAGATAAATAATTCTCATGCATTTTAATCTATACATCTATTTTCCACGCCACTTGTCGCTGTGATGCGCAGCGGAGAGCCAATCCTTTTTGTACTGCAGTGTGCGGGAGAGTCTGATACCTTGAAACTCTAATTCCACCTCCCTCTTCCGTCCTATCGGGACCACGTGAGATGCGCATGCTCAGAATATCAGTCCGCGTGAGTAGAATATTGGTGTTAAACAAACTTTTTATCTCTGCTCTGAGTTTGGAAATATTTCTCTTTTAGAAGTGGAAGTTCAAAGAACTTTTTGAAGATTGAGTGTGATTCTTTGTTTGAAATCAGTTTGGAGACTTTCAGCCGGTTCGCTTGAATGACAGCTGGGAATTTGACCAAAACGGACGCGGGTTGTGGTTAGCCTAAAGGGCTCGAACAATGGCGACACGAAGGGTGTCCAACAACAGCCCCAAGGGGGTAGAGGCTCGTGAGGGAGCACTTGGGATTGTACAAAGCATGCCGTCAACTTCCAGAAGTGGAAAGAGAATGAAATCCTCATGGGAAAGGAAAGAGCAGCTAAATGTCTAGGACATTGCTGCCTCAGACGGAGAAATTGAATTGGGTGATGAGACCCCTGAAGATCTAGTTTCGGCCAAAGCTCGAGGCGACAAGCCAGCAAGCAGCAAGGAAGATGAGGTCACCGCTGATTACCACCTCATGAAACTGTTAGATTTTATGGTGAAAAATCAAGTGACCCAGACTGCTGCTATGCAGAAAATGGAAAAGACTTTAGAAAATGTTGGAAGGAATTTGACCACCTTTCACAGTGATGGAGACTCACGACCGTCTCCGATCCCAACCACTTCCGATTGTGTACCAGGCAGAAGTAAACAAACAATGGCGGAAGGCAACATCACTTCCGATACGGATGAGGAAGAAGGCGATGAATTTGATACATTAGTGTCTCAGGTTTGTGGGAATGACAGTAAAATCAGTGACCCAGACACAGAAAACTCTGATGCCTTGTTCATGTCTTCATTAATGAACGAATTTGCAGATTTCTTTAGTGACGATGAAAAGACTTCAGACAGTATAAAACCAGAGTTAGCGAAGGCAATTGGGGATGGACTGGCCAAAGCGCCAAATTTCACAAAGTTGAAAGACTTAATGGACAAATATTTTCATCCCAAGAATTGTGAAGGCTTAGTGGTGCCGAAAGTAAATGAAGAAATCTGGCACGAGGCGAAAGCATACAGCAAAACAAGAGACATAAAAATGCAACATGTGCAAGGCTTACTGGTTAAAGCCATGATCCCCATCATTCAAGTTGCCGACATACTGATGACAAGCATAATACAGCGCAAGGACTTGAACAGCAAAGTAGCTTTGCAGAAAATAACAGGTGGGCTCAGACTGTTGACAGTTGCACAAGCAGACATAAATGTGAAAAGGTGAGATGCATTTAAGCAGGACTTGACTGGGCCATATAAGCGCCTTTGTACTTCTGGTATGATCACCACCAGTAAGTATTTGTTTGGCGATGAGCTGCATAAGAAAATAAAGGACATTGGAGACTCTAAACAGATGGGAAAGAAAGTTTTTGTGTCCAACAGACCAAGATATCATCGGGACAAACCACAGTTTCATCCATATAACAACAGTGGCTCTGGAGATTACCACCAACAAAACTTCAAGAAAGACCATAGCTACAGAGCTAAGCAAAGTCGAGGTGGGGGAAATGGATAGAACCCTTTTTTACAGAAGCGTCAGCGGGACGAAGGGTTCCGCAAGTAAAGGCAGAATTGTCAAAATGTCAAAATGCCTCAAGGTGAGGCACATACCTGAGGAGGTTTTTGTGATAAACACTCCTGAAAACTTTTATGCTGGGAAAGTGCAACATTTTGCAAGTAAATGACTATGATGTTTGCAGATGATATTGTGATCTGTAGTGAGAGCAAAGAACAAGTGCAGGAAAACCTAGAGAGGTGGAGGTATGCCCTGGAAAGGAGGGGAATGAAGGTTAGCCTCAGTAAAACAGAATACATGTGTGTGAATGACAAGTGTGTGAATGACAAGGGCCCAAGAGGAACGGTGAGGTTACAGGGGGCAGAGATAAAGAAGGTGGAGGATATTAAGTACTTAGGCTCAACAATCCAGAGTAATGGAGAGTGTGGAAAAGAGGTGAAGAAGCGTGTGCATGCAGGTTGGAATGGTTGGAGAAAAGTGTCCGGTGTGATGTGTGATAGGAAGGTATCGGCAAGAATGAAAGGAAAAGTGTACAAGACGGTGTTGAGGCCAGCGATGTTGTATGGTTTAGAAACAGTGGCCCTGGGGAAAAGACAGGAGGCAGAGCTGGAGGTAGCAGAGATGAAAATGTTGAGGTTCTCTTTGGGAGTAACGAGGACGGATAGGATCAGGAATGAGTATATCAGGGGGACAGCACGTTAGAGGTTTAAGATAAGATAAGATAAGATACAGCTTTATTAATCTCACAATGGAGAAATTCACTGTTACAGGCTCTTGAGGTACCATCAGTAGGGGGTGCAAAAATAGATACAAGTACAAACATACACACATACATATATTATATAAGTAAATAAATAAATAGATACATAAATAGTATAAATTACTAAACAATAAAAGAAAAGAATGGAGCAACTTTATAGACTGGCCTATATTAAAGTGTAATGTATCTGAGTGCAGAGTAGATGGGTTGATATGGTTCACAGTGGGGTAGATGTGGTTGATTAAAGTGCGCGGGGTTTTTATTGCACATAACCGGTATTTTCACAGACAGTTACAAAGTGGCGTTGTACAGTCTGATAGCGGTGGGAATGAACGACCTGCGGTAGCGCTCCTTCCTGCACTGAGGATGCCTCAGTCGTCCACTGAAGGAGCTGCTTAGCTCCTCGACAGTCTGGTGCAGTGGGTGAGAGCTGTTGAACAGGATGGATGTGAGCTTTGCTACCATCCTCCTCTCACTCACCTCCTCCACAGAGTCCAGTGGGCAGCCGAGGACAGAGCTGGCCCTCCTGACCAGCTTGTTCAGTCTCTTTCTGTCCCGCTCTGTGCTGCCCGGGGCCCAGCAGATGGCAGCGTAGAGGATTGCAGAGGCTACCACAGAGTCATAAAATGTCCTGAGCAGAGGTCTGCATATGCCGAAGGACCTGAGTCTCCTCAGAAGGTGGAGGCGACTCTGGCCCTTCTTGTACAGGGCGTTGGTGTTGTGGGACCAGTCCAGTTTATTGTTAAGGTGAACACCCAGGTACTTGAAACTGTCCACTGTCTCAATGTCCTGTCCCTGGATGTTCACTAGTAAATGTGTGTGTGTGTGTGTGTGTTTGAGTGCTTCTCCTGAAGTCGACCACCATCTCCTTCGTCTTCCTAGTGTTCAAGCACAGGTGGTTGCGCTCACACCAGTCCACGAAGTCGACGATGACCGACCGGTACTCCAGCTCGTTCCCCTCTGACACACGGCCCACGATGGCGGAGTCATCCGAGAACTTCTGGAGGTGGCAGCTGTTTGTGTTATATATGAAGTCCGAGGTATAGATGTTAAAAAGGAAGGGTGAGAGGACGGTGCCCTGCGGTGCCCCCGTGCTACAGACTACCACCTTTGACTTACAGCCGCGCAGCCGCACGTACTGTGGACGGTTAGTAAGGTAGTCAATAATCCAGGCAGCAAGGTGCCCGTCCACTCCCACGTCCTCCAGCGTCCAGGGCAGGCGCGCTGGCCTGATGGTGTTGAAGGCGCTGGAGAAGTCAAAGAACATGAGCCTCACAGCGCTGCCGGCGATCTCCAGGTGGGTGAGTGCCCGCTGCAGAAGGTAGATGCGGGCGTCTTCTACTCCGATGTTGGGCCTGTAGGCAAACTGCAGCGGGTCTAGGGTGGGGCTCACCATAGAGCGGAGGTGTTCAAGGAGGAGCCTTTCCATGGTCTTAATGAGGTGGGAGGTCAGGCGACAGGTCTGTAGTGGGCTGGTTCCTTCGCTTGTGCTGTTTTGGGAACCGGAACCACACAGGAGGTCTTCCAGAGGACTGGAACCTTCTCCAGGCTGAGGCTCAGGTTGTACAGGTAGCATAGTACCACACAGAGCTGGTCTGCGCAGGTCCTCAGCAGCCTGGGACTGATGCCATCAGGTCCTTCAGATTTCCTCTGATTTAGTCGCCTCAGCTGTCTCCTCACCTGGTCTGATGTGAGGGAGAGGGGGCTGGGGTGGGCTGCAGAGGGAGGGGATGTGTCTGTCGGGCTGTAGCAGTCAAGTGAAGTTGGCCTGGGGAGGGGAGGTGTCAGCTGGTCTGGAGACGTGTGAAGAGGGGAGGGAACGGGAGGGGTGCAGAGGGGGAGGGGGGAGAATCAAACCTGTTGAAGTAGCAGTTTAGTTCATCCGCCCAGCGCTGGTCACCATCAGCTGTCCCTCTGACACTCTGCCCAAATCCAGACATGGTCTTTAGTCCTCTCCAGACGTCCCGCACGTTGTTCTGAGCCAGCTTCTCCTCCATCTTCTTCCCATAGTCCTTCTTTGCCCTCCTGATCCTCCACTGGAGCTCATGCTGGACCTTCTTCTGCTCCTCTCTGTCCCCCGAGATGAAAGCCCTCTTTTTCTGGTTCAGGAGGACTTTGAGCTCAGGGGTGACCCATGGGTGGTTGTTGGAGAAGCACCGTACTCTCCGTGTTGGCACGGTGCTGTCCACGCAGAAGTTCATGTAGTCGGTGATACAGTGTGTGAGGCCGTCGATGTCATCACCAAAGGAGTTACAGAGCATGCTCCAGTCTGTGGTCTGGAAACAGTCCCTAAGCCTCTCGTTGGTCTCCTCGGTCCACACTTTCACAGACCTCTTCTGTGCAGGTTCCTTTCGCACCCTGGGTGTGTATTGGGGAGCAGGTAGACCAGGTTGTGGTCTGAGCGTCCCAGTGGGGGAGGGGAGGAGCTGTAAGCGTCCTTCACATTTGCATACAGTAAGTCCAGTGTTTTATTGTCTCTTGTGGCGCACTTCACGTATTGCGTGAACGTCGGAAGAGAGGCGGAGAGAGGGGCGTGGTTAAAATCCCCGCTGATCAGAATCATGGCGCGGGGGTGACGAGTCTGTGTCTGATTAACGGCGCTGTGTAGACGCTCACACGCGGCCGCCACGTCAGCCGAGGGCGGAATGTACACGCAAAACACAATCACGTGTGAAAACTCCCTCGGTAGATAATATGGCCGCGCGCTTACCGTGAGCAGCTCCACGTCCCGCGTGCATAGCTGCTCCTTCACGTGCACGTTTGCCGGGTGGCACCATCGTTCATTCACATAGACCGCCACGCCCCCTCCTTTCTTCTTACCGTTCTCCGTTACACTCCGATCTGCACGCGCGAGTGTAAATCCGTTAAGAGAAACCACAGAGTCCGGTGTGAGTTCATTCAGCCACGTCTCTGAGAAACACATGAGGCTGCAGTCCCGGTACTGCCTCTGCTGCCGGGTCAGCGCCGCCAGCTCCTCCGTCTTGTTGGCGATCGCGCGGACATTTCCCATGATGACAGAGGGAACACATGTCCTCTGCGTCTTTCGTCCCCCTCTGCAGCCTCTCCTTTTCCTCCGTATTTCCAAACGAACAACGGGCTTTTCCGCGTGAAGGAGGGCGGGGCGCAGAGGCCGAGGAGGGTCTCGCGTGTGTAAGACCTGCGTTGCTCAGAGCCGTCGGTGAATGAGTTTCCTGACGCCGATCCAATAAGTGAAAATAAAAGTGCACAGAAGAACAAAAGCATCATGAAAGTATGTTTTCCAGATGCAGGATTGAAGAAAGAAAAAGAAAATTTGAAAAAAGATAAAGAAACACGCCTATATACAATAGAAAAGAGAAAAAGAAATATAAACTGAAGAGCTCCTGTAACTGGCTGCAGGTCACCCGGCGCCATCTTGGAAAAAAAAAAAAAAAAAAAAAAAAAAAAGACTTTGTTTTGGAGACAAAGTCAGAGAGGTTAGATTGAGATGGTTTGGACATGTACAGAGGAGGGATAGTGAGTATATTGGTAGTAGGATGCTGAGGTTGGAACTACCTAGAGACGATTCATGGATGTGGTGAAGGAGGACATGAAGGTAGTTGGAGTAAAAGTAGAAGATACAGAGGACAGGGTGAGATGGAGGCGGATGGTTTGCTGTGGCGACCCCTGAAGGGAAAAGCCGAAAGGAAAAGAAGAAGAAGAAGACATAAGCTTTGCATGTTTTCCCGAATCATCAGGAATGTTTACTTAAACAACTGAGTTAACTTGTGCAGTTTCACAAAATAAATGTTAAATATTGAATTAAGATTGGGCTTGATGATTTATTGATGGAAATATGATTTACTCTAAATATCTCACGTAGTTTCGAAAGGACGGAATAGGGAGGTGTAATTACACAATTAACTGAGACTTACCTGTAAGTTGATATTTGATTGTAAATCCACCGATCTATGAGATCTATGAAGTACTGAGGGATTACATGCCCACCCTTCCCACCCTGGCTGGAAAATCATATTTCTACACTCTAAAACCTGATATTCTGCACATGCGCATCTCACGTGATCCCTCAGTACTTCATAGGTCGGTTGAATTACAATCAAATATCAACTTACAGGTAAGTCCCATTTAATTGTCTAATTTTATTGGATTATATGCAACAGTCTGCACGGATTGTTTTTTGGGTCAAGAGGTAAATTTCCCTCGTTTTTGATCAGCTCATTAGTTCAGAGTGAACCCTTTCAACCAAGAAGAAGGCGAAAAGAAAAAAAGATGAGGAGTACAATCACTGAATGAAGATTTGGAAAGACCTGCATGAAGCCAAGCAGAGCTGGCAAGCAAACACAAATGGACAGATATGAAAAAACAACCCGCAGACCAGCTGATGGGGACGCGCTTCCTGTCACATACCAAACATTGCAGCGTGTGGGTCTTGCCTTGCTGTATTGACCATGTTTGGCTCTACATATGTGTGTATCTCACCTAAAAAAACGTCAAGACCAACCTGCAGTCACGTTTAACAGATAAGCGCCTGCATGAAGTTGAACCTCAGCACGTATCAACCAGACTACAAAGCCATCAGCAAAACCATGCAGCACCAGAAGTAGGTTTAATAGTAAGAAGTATTTTTCTTATTAATAAATAACTTCGTTATAACAATGTTGTTTAAAATAAATTCGGAGTTTTATTATACTCTAAAATTGTTGGTCTTATTTTTCCATTTACTTGTATTCAGTATTAAAAAACATATATGGCTCTCAGAGAATTAGATTTTAAAATGTGGTTTTTGGCTCTCTTAATCAAAAAGGTTCCCGAACCCTCGTCTATAAGGTCCATTAACCTGCACTGTGCTCAGCCACCCTTCCTGCGCTCTCTCATGATTAGTGTCCAACCTTAATGCATTGTCATAATCAGGGATGATCAGATATATTTTAATATCTTAATTTTAACAAGACGGTGATGAGGCCAGCAATGTTGTATGGTTTAGAGACAGTAGCCCTGGGGAAAAGACAGGAGGCAGAGCTGGAGGTAGCAGAGATGAAAATGTTGAGGTTCTCTTTGGGAGTAACGAGGATGGATAGGATCAGGAATGAGTACATCAGAGGGACAGCACATGTTAGATGTTTTGGAGACAAAGTCAGAGAGGCTAGATTGAGATGGTTTGGACATGTACAGAGGAGGGATAGTGAGTATATTGGTCGTAGGATGCTGAGGTTGGAACTACCAGGCAAAAGGCCCAGAGGAAGACCAAAGAGAAGATTTATGGATGCGGTGAAGGCGGACATGAAGGTCGTTGGAGTAAGAGTAGAAGATGCAGAGGATAGGGAGAGACGGAGGCAGATCATTTGCTGTGGCGACCCCTGAAGGGAACAGCCGAAAGGAAAAGAAGAAGATCAAATATATTTTAATAATATAACATTTTATATGGAAAACCACGCAGCTGCTGACTAGACTTGATTTGAAAGCCCTGTGTGTGTGTGTGTGTGTGTGTGTGTGTGTGTGTGTGTGTGTGTGTGTGTGTGTGTGTGTGTGTGTGTGTGAAATAAATAAATATAAGAGAATGTCGATCTAAAAAATAATTATAGATCTTATCACAACAATTAAAGGGGGTAGTAGTGATGGTCTAGTGGATAGGGTGCAGGATTGCTGATCCTAAGGTTGGGGGTTCGAGTCCCCACAGGGTTGTCACTGTCCCCCTCAGTGCAGCTAACTGGGTTATCAAAGGCGGGCCATGTCTCTCACTGTCTATGGTGATAGGCATGTAAAAGAACCATTGCTGACATTCGTAAAGAATAGGCTGCAAAGTCGTCAGCGTGTTTCTGTCCCTTGCTAAAAAGGGTTGTGACAGGAAGGGCATCCGACGCAAAAACCTCTGCCAAATCAAATGTGCGAATCAGATGATTCGCTGTGGCGACTCTTGAGAATGGGAAAAAGCCGAAAGGAAAAGAAAAAGATCACAACAATTAAACAGTGAAAGGAAAAAGGAATTCAGGAAACCCACTTCTTAGTCATGACACTAATTATAATACACTCGAAATGACACAGGGTGGTAATCTAGATGTAATCCAGTTCTAGATTCAGTAACTGATTAAAAATCACGCTTTTTTTCCTTTGGAAGTCCAGTAGTAAATTCAACTGAATGCTTTCTGTTGTGAATTCTGAATCAACAACACTTCACAAACCTAACAAAAGAAAAAAACCTAAAGCAGGTTTTTCAAAACTCTTGCTGTCAGCTTCATGAATAGTGTAGCAAACAAACAAAAAACATAACTCAATTCACTATTGTTTTCATATTACTTAATTGCAACATTGAAAAATGCATCTGTCTGTTTTGTGCCCCATGTGTCACTATGAGAAACAAAAACAAAAGTGGCAGTTTGCATAGCTAACTCCTGACATTATCTTTTTTTTTTCCACGTATACAGTATCTTGCTCGATGCATCCCAAAGCTCTGATTGGCTCGATTGGAGATTGTGGGTTTTGCGCTGTAAGAGGCGAGGTGTGTAAAGGCTTTTGAAATTTCTGATGCTCATTTAATAAGACTTTGCAGGTTTTGAAATAAAATGAATGTGATATCCAGAAACTTGTGATAGAAAGCAATTATAAACTGTTGATCAGTAAAATTACATTAAGATGGCGTTTAGAGGGTTTTGCATCTGAAATATTAAATTACCTTTAGAAATTAACGATTAAATAAACAGACTCCACCAGTGTGTAATATTATTTTAGTATAAATACAGCTATTTTGTGACGGACTCGGAGGTTTTTTGAGTTTTCTAGCTTGAGGAACCATGTTTCATAATGGAAACAGTGGTAGTTTTCGGCCATACATAGTGTGTTGCATTTAGGATACAAAGTAAAATTTGGCTCTCATTGGACCTTCTTTCACATCTTTACCACATGTCCCCACATGCCCCTGAGCTGTGGACCGCTGATACTCCTCCAGCTTCTTGGCTACTTCTCAAATCAATGTCCCATAAAACACATTTATGTTTGTGGTTGTTGAGTGACAATATGTGGAAATGGGGCCGGTTGTATAGTGGTTAGAGTGCTGAGCTCATGACCAGGAGGTCGTATATTCAAATCCCAGTTAGACCCCCACTGTGCAAAAACCCCTGGGCAAGGTCTTAAGTGCCTCTGTTCACCCAGCAGTATAAATGGGTACCAGTAAAAAAAAAAAAAATACTAGGAAGGTAGCCTGCGATGAACTAGCGTCCCATCCAGGAGGAGTAGAACTCCTGGTCGCTTCACGCTATGGAAACCGGGAATAAACACCAGCCTGATGAGACACTTGGCTCGGGTGTGAAAAGCCCAAGAGACTTTAGCTTTATCATCCCTGTCTGTGTGCATCACTTAAAAATCAACTACCTAACAAAAACTGTTTATAACAGAGAAATATAAAAACAGGTGCAGTGTCACGGGCCAGCAGCAACGGAATAACAAAAGCTGTTTGTAAAATTTGAACAACAAGAAAAAATAAGACAACTCTTTGACAACTAACGGAAAATATTTCTGAACACTCACAAAACTTTGGGAAGTGTGAAAATTACCTACAGGAGTCCACAAAGAAATCCTATAAATGTCCGAAATAGGGAAAGTTCTGGAAATCCTTAAAGTGCGCATCCTGGTGAATGTAACAACCGACAAATCCCAGGGTGTAATATAATCAGCATAGTCCAGAGTGAGGAAAAATCCAAAGTGATGCAGTGCCAAATGGTCCAGGAGTTTAGAAGCACCCAACGATATCCTTCATAGAAGTCAAATCACAAACTATTCGCCGGGCCAGTGTTCTGCCCCTTTATATAGTCTCCGACAGTCTAGAACAGGGGTCGGCAACCTTTGCCATTCAAAGAGCCATTTGGACCCGTTTTCCGCATTAAACAGAACACTGGGAGCCACAAATCCTTTTTTGACATTTAAAATCAAATAGCACTCCATAGAATGTTCCCCCTGTTTTCCTTCATGTTAATATAAAACAACAATGTGTTGCATTGATTTAAAGAACTGCAGAGATAATTCAATTACAATTCTGCTTGCGACAAAAACATTTAGATTAAAAATAAATCGCCAGCCTCCCCGCGACCCGAATTAGAATGAAGCGATTCAGAAAATGAATGAATGTGTTCGAGTCCTTGTATTTTTATAAAGAAAAATAATATATATCCCATTAAGCATGGGACAGGGTGCAGCAAGATGTGTTAACGGGTTGGGTATTTGCCTCACCATCACACCCTTCGTGGGATCTTCTTTTCTTTATTCATTACATTAATGTTGTTTTGTCATAGTTTTAATTTACAAAAATGACAACAACACAGAAAAGTATATGAAGACTTATTTTAAGAAGGAGACTGCTCAACATTCTTTTAAATAATGCTTAATGCTGCACTGACCGACCCATTCTCAGAGTGGAGACTGAACTACACCCAGTCTTTTATTTTGTCACTGTGAGGACAGTTATTTAATTCGGAGATTTGCTGTGTATAAACAAATCTCATCCAACATCTTACTTCAGCTGTGATTTCCGTTCCTGGATTACAAACCATGGCGGCAGAAAAAATCTCACTCACCACGCTGCTGCTTGCCATCGGCTCTTTTATATTTCTTTGGTGTGGGCGGGGTGATTTTGTGTGTGTTCTTGTGTTCTTGTGGAAACATGCACAAAATCACCCCGCCCACACCAAATAAATATCCGCCCACACCCGTGACTCTTAATTTTCATCTAAGTAATTTTCAACCCTAAAAGAGCAGTGGAAGGGAACCCAAATCATTTAGGTGAAAGCTGGTTTTTAGTCCTCTAACCCCTTGAAGCCCGAAGTGCATCCGATGTGAGTAAATAAGCACCTTGTGGTGCACCCGACGGCCACCGTAAAGTACAATATTATTTTGAAAAGCCATGGAGCCGCACCAGAAAGGTGAAAGAGCCGCATGCAGCTCTGGAGCCACGGGTTGCCGACCCCTGGTCTAGATCCTTCCAAAAGCTTCTAGCAACACGTGTGCTTCCTGCTTAAATAGGGCAGAAACTTCTATACAGTCAGAGGTTGGCCATTTGTTCTTAATGCCTTCTAGTGTTCAGTGCACAACACTGCCACCTTGCAACATGCACAAAAAATACTACTTCGCATGCAGTAATAGAAAGACAAACACACAACAATAATCACTGTTCTTTCATGGAGAGAACAACTGGGATGGGCACCAGTTTTCTCACCGTCTTTAATTAGGATTAAATGATTCAAAAAATGAATGAATGAATCTTCTCACCAAGAAGCTTGGTAAACTAAGTTAGTCTGTCAGTTTTAAATTGACAAATGAAACTTCACCACTGCTTCTGATCCTGGCCACTTGCTTGTTCAAGGCTGCATTCTGTATGCTTCAGTATTTCTCTATCTAACAATCTCTTTCCTGGACACCCTCTTGGTCTCTTTCCGCATGGTTTCATTTTCTTCACAGATCATTCTGGGGGCAGATATGACACATATTGAAACCAGTGTTGGATGCTCTTTTCAATTGTCAGAACAACTGGTTCTACGTTCAATACCTTTCAAATTTCTTCTAGTCACTTGAAAGCTCAAGCATAAAACTTTCATCTCAGCTACTGCTTTCATGCTCTTCAACTTTTCAATCAAGGTCCTTGTTTCACTGCCATAGAGGATGAGGATTGGTCATAATATAGATATGTATATACATGGCCTTAATTTTTTTGCAAGGTATGTTCTTGTGTTGAAAAAGAAGATACAGGAATCCTGCATTCTTTGAGAATTTGCTGATTCTATTGTTGAGGTCATTCACCATAATGTTAGCTACACCCAGTTCACCTCCACAAATTTGTCAGTACATTTGAGTTCTCCTGTATTCGATTCTAGGTTTTCTTTGGCTGGGTTCCTAAAAATCAAGCTTTAGGCCATTCTGAGTGAATGCTTCCAACCAGTGTCTCAAGATATCTTACCACTTGCTTCTTGACTCAGCAGATTATTCTATATTGTTTGCATATGCAACACTCTCTGCATTGTCTGGCAAAGGCAAATTTTGGACGAGTCTGTCCAAATACACAAGAAAAAAAGTAGTGAGAAGACACTGCCCTGTCTCACTCCTGTTGTCACCTCAAAATGTTCTCCTCCAACCAATGTGCTCTCTTGTTGGTGGTATCTACTCTGGATGTCTTTCTGCAGTTCAGGTATAATTTCCGTGTCTCCTATGACTGACCACATCTGTCTCTGTGAGATTTCCTTTCGGATTTTTCCCTTTATCAGGGGTTGCCACAGCGACTGATTCGCATGTTTGATTTGGCATAGGTTTTTAACGTCGGCTGCCCTTCCTGACACAACCCTTTAGCAAGGGACAGAAACACGCTGACAGCTTTGAAGCCTACTCTTTACGAAAGTCAGCAATGGTTCTTTGACATGCCTCTCACCATAGACAGTGAGCCATGGCCAGCCTTTGATAACCCAGTTAGCTGCACTGAAGGGACAACCTTGTGGAGAGTGGGAATCAAACCTCCAACCTGAGGATCAGCAATCCAGCGCCCTATACCACCAGGCCAACACTGCACTGCTTGTCTCTATATTATGTCAAATTCCTTTTCTAGATCTGGGAAGCAAATGTATCGGCCAATTCCCATGATTTTTCATGAAATAGTCTGAGTGTTCATATTTGGTCCACTTTTCCTCTTCCTGGTTGAAACATACAGTGGTACCTCGGTACTTGACCACCATTTGTTCCCAACGGCTGGTTGAATTCTGATTTGGTCGAATTCCAGATCTATTTTTCCCATTACAAATAATGTAAATGGTTTTAATTTGTTCCATCGTCTTTTGAACAGAAGGTAACGGTACCGTAACTCATACCATAGGTTCGCAAATTGAGTGAAAAAATTTAATACAGTACAATATGTTATGGTCTGTTTCGTGAGAGACTCTGGTTTTAGCCACTCTACCTCTCTCTCTCTTTATGCATGCAGGCACTGGCAGGAGAGAGGGAAGCACACACCTCATTCCACTCAGTAATCACCGGGCTATAAAGACGAGCAGCGCGCTCCTCCCAGTGCGAGAAGATTGTCCCTCTTCCCCGTGATCTCTCTGGCTCTCAGCTCCGTGCTCGAATATAGAGCTGCTCCGTTTCTTCTAGCCCTTCTGTGATGCCAGGAACATTCAGCGGGACCCAAAAATGCAGGAGACGGAGTATGATGAAAACAGAGGAGCTTTATTGTTCACAGGAAAGGCACTAGAGCACGGGGAAATCGTAGTCACTGTTAGAGATGCGGAGAAACATGGAAATCATAAACTAAGGGAACTGGTTGAGCACGGAGCTGAGAGCCAGAGAGATCACAGAGAAGAGGGACAATCTTCTAGCACCAGCTGCTTGTCTTTATGGCCCGATGATTACTGAGTGGAATCAGTTGTGTGCATCGCACTCCGCCCGGGTGTGACAGCCATGCACGCTCCAGCACCTGCATGCATAGAGAGAGAGAGAGAGTTAGAGAGAGAGAGAGAGAGAGAGTTAGAGCCGTCAAAACCAGAGTCTCTCACACCACAGACCATAACACACTAAAATAAAAACCACAGTACAGTGAGCGCATGTGGGGCCGGTGGCGTAGTGGTTAGGGTGCTGCGCTCCTGATCAGGAGGTCGTGAGTTCAAATCCCACTGAGACCCTCAGTTTGCTAGTACCCCTGGGAAAGGTCTTAACTACAAGTGTGCCTCTGTTCACCAAGCAGTATAAATGGGTAGCAGTAAAAATATACTGGGAAGGTAACCTGCGATGGACTAGCATCCCATCCAGGAGGAGTTGATCTCCTAGTTGCTTCATGCTACAGAAACCAGGGATGAGCACTGGCCGGATGAGCTGCTATGGCTTGGGTGTAAAAAGCCCATCGACTTTACCTTTTTTACAGTTAAAGCATAAGAACAATAAAGATAAGAATTTTACCTTAGTAGTGGTGAGCAGTTGGTATACGTAAATGTTGGAGAGGGAGAAAGGAGGAGGATCCCCTTCGATAACAGAGGGGAAGAGAGAAAGAGGATCCCCTTTCATAACAGCTTCAGGTGAATCAGCCAAAGGTGTTTTTTCTCTTGCTACTTGTTTGGCATGGATGACTCTTCTTCAGGATGTTCCTTTCTTTTCTTGAAAAACATTTGTAACGTGGCATGTTTCTTCCTTCTTTTCAAAACCTTATGGAAGTGGCTCATGACCTCATTGTTAAAGGTGTTCACAGATACTAGCACTAGCTTTAGCTTTATCAGGGTGATACATAGTATCAACAACTTCCGGACTTCTGGAAAGCGTGCATTTCCCCTCCCTCTCAGTCTCGTTTTTTCTTGTGCTTTTTTAGCGTTTGACTTCAGGATTTTAGTCGACTTCAGGGACAAAAAAAAAAAATAGGGCAGTGGTGGCCTGGTAGTATAGGGCGCTGAATCGCTGATCCTAAGGTTGGGGGTTCGAGTCCCACTTTCCACAAGGTTGTCACTGTCCCCACAGTGCAGCTAACTGGGTTATCAAAGGCTAGCCATGTCTCTCACTGTCTATGGTGAGGTTAATGTAAAAGAACCATTGAAAAAGGTGAAATTAAATCTCTTCCGTGACAAAAAAAATACAATATTTTTTGTTCAAATTCCAATTTGTTCGACCTCTAATGCGTTCGAGTACTGAGGTACCACTGTACACTGTGCATCTGAAATGACATTCTGTTCATAGTCACAAAGACAACTTTCAAGGACCTTCTAATAGACTTTTCCATCATGGAAAAACACTAACCAGTTTTCCCAGTAAGTCTTGCATTCTCAGTGGTCCCTTCTATTCTTAAAAATGGGACATATTACTGATACGTTCCATTCTGGAGGCACACGTCCTATGAAGTAAAATAGGCCCTTAACCATTCGCGGTTCAGCGCTCGCGCCACCGCATACTCTCCGATTGGCGACAAACTCGGAAGCAACTGGCACGTGCTTCAAATTTGGCCAATGGCTGAGTGCTTCTGTTTCTCCCTCATGCTGGTTGGTTGCAGACAATGTGTACACCTCTTTTTTCTCCTTCGTGCACAAGTTAGCAATGTGATTACTTGAATTGCGAAGTAAATTTTTTTAGTGTAGTCTTAATGATTATTTAAGCACTATGATGCCACTCAAATGCTCTGCATCTTCTCTAGCTTCTGGTAAGGAGCCTAAGCGCTTTATTTATTCATAAATATTATTACAGTACAAAATTAAAAAGTTTTAACTTAATCGTTAGTAGAATTTACTGCATTATTATTGTATTAATGAGTAAGAATGTCTATAGAAAGTGTTTAAGAAGCATATTTTAGCACATGTAATATCATACATAGGGTTTTAAAACCGCATCAATAATTCGCAGATTTTCTTGATCCATGGGAATGGCTGGAACCGAACCATCGCGAAAAACGGGGGCCGACTGCACACCAAGTTGAATAATCTATATAGAAACTGGTGCATGTGATGCCCTGCTGCTTGAATAACTTTAACTGAGAACTTACCTGGTCTAGTAGATTGGTTGTCTTTGGACTTCTTGAGTGCAGCCTTTATTTCATCAAGGGTAATTGGATGGTTTAGTTCATTGATTTGTATTTCTTGCCTGTTACAACTTTTTACTTTTAGCAAATGACAGCAGTACTCATTCCATCACTGATTAACTGCCTTGCCCTCAAACAGGATACAGTATTACCATTTACATCTTTAATATTCTTTGCTCTTTCCACCCTTCTTTCTGTATCTCTTTGCCAAACTGTACATACGTACATTTCTATTTTCAAGTATGATCGCACAAGGTCTTCTCCTATTCTTTCAAACATTTTGCACTGTTCTTATCTGCAGATGGGTGCTCCATTTATTTTCCTTAAATATTATTCTCTTGATGCTGGTGTTCTCTTTTTATAATAAATATATTTAACACTAATTTGAGAAGCTACCAAACTCCTGAGCACAAATTCAGCACCTTCTGGTCCTGTTTCTTTCATTTTATTCCTTATTCCTGAGCCAGATGCTTATATTTGGAAGAATATTAGACAAATTATTCTGTGCTATGCTACAGGTTGATATGAACCAAAAAATGAAGTGCTGTTCATTGAGTACCTGTCTAAACCTGGCCACAGTAGAGACAAAAGAGGGGCAATCCTGAGACACCTAAGTCAAGCATGATATTTTCTTAAATATTGTTTTCAGGTTCGGTGGTCTATGTTATGTTATGTGCCTGTGTGTATGTGAGAAAGTGTGTGTGTGTGTGTGTGTGTGTGTGTGTGTGTGTGTGTGTGTGTGTGTGTGTGTGTGTGTGTGTGTGTCTGAGAGAGTGTGTGAGAGAGATAGAGAGAAAGTGGGTATATGCCATGTGTGTGTGTGTGTGTGTGTGTGTGTGTGTGTGTGTATGTGTATCTGAGAGAGAGAGAGAGAGTGTGTGTGTGTGTGTGTGTGTGAGAAAAAGTGGGTATATGTAATGTGTGTGTGTGTGTGTGTGTGTGTGTGTGTGTGTGTGTGTGAGTGTATGAGAGAGAGAGAGAGAGAAAGTGGGTATACGTAATGTGTGTGTGGGGGGGGGGGGTGAGAGAGAGTGTGAGAGAAAGTGGGTACAGTATATGTAATGTGAGTGCCCATATTCTCATCAGCACCAGAAGTAGGAGTAGGAGAAATGTGAGTGCATGCATCTTATAGGGTTGGAGTATGTAATGTGACTCCGTGCATGTCATAGGGTCGGCGTTTGTAATACGAGTTCATGTGTGTGATAGTGTGTGTGTGTGTGTGTGTGTGTGTGATAGGGTGGGTGTGGGTATGTGATGGGGTGGATGTATGTTATGTGAGTGAATGTATGTAATGTGCGCGTGTGTGTGTGTGTGTGTGTGTGTGTGTGTGTGTGTGTGTGTGTGTGTGTGTGTGTGAGAAAGTGGGTATACTATATGTAATGTGAGTTTCTGCATCCTCAACAGCATCAGAAACAGTAGGAGAAGACAGAAGAAGATGAAGAAGAAAAAGAAGGAGAGACAACAGAAGGAGCCACAGGGGGAGAAAATAAAAAAGCTGAACTAGGAGAAGGATGAAAAAAGAAAAACTGGTATGTACCCTTAATGTTCAGTAAAACATCAACCTAAACCGACACAAACACCTGATATTATGGATGCATTAAAAAAACTTTTCATAATAATATTCATCGTTGTTTATTATGTACTTACTGTTTGTTATTGTTATTTATACTTTTTTTTAAGTAAATGTTTCATTCCATGTGTCGGCACGATGGTGTAGCTTTTAGCACGTCTGCCTCACAGCAAGATGGTCCTGGGCTCGATTCCTAGCTCGGGCGATTCTGTGTGAAGTTTGCATTTTCTCCCCCTGCTTCTGTGGGTTTCCTCCTGAGACTCCGGTTTCCTCCCACAGTTCAGAAAACATGCACAGTAGGTTAACTGGCTGTTCCAAATCACCCCAAGCGTGAGTGTGAGTATGAATGTTTGAGTGTTGGCCCTGCAATTTCCTGGCGAGCTGTCCAGAGTCTACCCTGCCCTTGCCTAGAGTGGCTGAGACGGACGCCAGCCACCCAGTGACCATAATTAGGATTAAGCAGTTGAGAAAATGAATGAATGAGTGTTTCTTTCCATTCTTTATGAAATTGTCAATATTTCTTGCAATTCTGTGCACAGTTTTGTGTAGAATATTATTGGTAACTCTGGAGCATTCAATAACATAATAGTGAGAACACTGAATCTCACCCTGACCGTTGGAGTAGTAGATCCACTTCTCCTTGCTTTGACCCACAGGAGAGCTGGGCTTCTTGTGGATGGCTTTCTCCACAATGCTGCTGGGGTCTTGACTGGGCCCTTTCTTCAACATGCGCGAGCTGCGTTTAACACTGCACACTACAATCACCACCAGAAACAGTAACAGGAACAGCACGATCATCCAGGGCAGGTGCTCATTAATGTCAAAGTGCCTGTACATGCTGGGCCGAGGTGAGCCCCTCCTTATAGGTCGGAAGGACAAACTCTGGCTCTTCGTTTCGGACAGAGCTTGCTGATTAGGCAGTTGTTTCCAGGATGGCAAGGGATCCTGAGCTCCCGCTTCATCCGAGGGGCTTGCTGGGTTGAGAATGTCTGTCACACCAGGAGTAGTTTCTGAATTTGTTAATTCTACTTTTGCTGCTAATGGTTGGACTGAAAACACAATATGGAGAGAGAGAGAGAGAGAGAGAGAGAGAGAGAGAGAGAGAGAGAAAAGGGATGTTGGAAAAAGACAGAGTAATAGAGGGGGAGTGAAAGAGAAACACACACACACACACACACACACACACACAGAGAGAGAGAGAAAGAGAGAGAGAGAGAGAGAAGGTAAATTGGGCAAAAATTGTTACTCCATTACGTACAACAAAAACTCCACAGAATGAGAAACCTTAAAGTGGTCTAATTAAGTAAGTCAGTGCTAGAAAAAAGTGTTTAATATATAAAAAGAAAAATATGTTTAATATTTTACTTTGTCTTTGTGCATGTTGTGTTACTGCGTGTGTACTGTATATGCATAAACTGCTCACAGGACAGTGTATATTTAAAGACTCGTGTTCACTTGTTGTTCCACCATTACGTGCCAGCTGTGTAACGGTCACACAGTTCTCTATAGCAGTGTTTCCCAAATCCTGTTCCGCGGCACATTAGTGTGCCGTGAGAAATCATCAGGTGTGCCGCGGAAGATTAACCAATTTCACTTAGCATGTAGTAACAGTGCTGTTCTGCTAGAGGGCAGTATCATTTTTGTTTCCTGGTATGCCTCGTGATTTTTCTCATGTAAAAGGTGTGCCTTGGCCCAAAAAGGTTGGGAAACACTGATCTATAGCACAGATAAATAGAATATAGTGTCTGCAATGATGATTTCCTGATAGCCACCATGAGCTGTATAACGTCATCAAAACTTTTACAGAGTCGAGTCTCAACTGTTGTCAACTGATCATTAAATCCTATTTGTTATAATAAATGTGGCGATTTCGAACATAGAATAGGGGTGAGATATTTTACTTTTGCTTGAATTAAATTCAGTTCAGTTGAGCTCAGTCTATTTCATGTCACCTGAGGAAATTTTGCCTCTTGTCGCTCATTTCACTTCCAGTCACTGTCTTTACATGTTCTCTTGTCACGTGCTGTGTGAATCCGACTTCAGCACATCAGCATGCACTTCTACTAACTGTACAGTAATTTGTTCCTCATTTATTTACATTGCATTTGTTTTAGCCACGATGGCCTTTCGAGCTGTCCAGGCTGTACTCTGCCCTCACCCAGAGTTGGCTGAGATGGGCGGCAGCCTCCCTGCAACCCGAATTAGGATTAAGCGATCCAGAAAATGAATGAATGCTTGTTTTGGTTCTCGTCTCCTTCAATGTCCTGTTGCTGGTCTGTCCCTTTAATTATTATATCTATTTAAACACTGTTGTTTGATATTACCATGACTCTCCTGATACCAATAGTAACAAACTTTTATTCTTAGCATTCAGAGTTGTTATTTTGTTGTTATGTGTTTAATTTAGCTATATGATAGTAGCATTGAAAAACATTTTCATTACATTTTTCTGAAGTGGTTGATCCTGTATTGGGGTCACAGGGAGGCTCAAGCTTCTGTATTTTCTCATTCCGATGCATATAGCAAATTGAATAAAAGGGGGCTTTTGATTTCCTCTTGTGGAACAGAATCCCATTTTTGTTGTAGAGTATGTATGTTTTGTGAGTAATCTGTCTGTGAAAGCATGACTGTCAGTACTCTGGTCAGTGCTGTTCAATTCTTACCTTGGCTGTGATAGGAGTAGGATGATGAGACAGGGTGGAGTGATGAGGTTCCACAAACATTGTCTGTCTTGTCAGTGCCCTTAAAGAGCAGCAGCATTCCAAATGCCTGACAGTCTGTGTGTATTTGGCATCTCCGTGCACAAGACACCACATCCGAGAAAGTGCCACGTGGACATCTCCGACAGCGCACACCCTCTAACTTGCCCCCCTGCTTCCGAACACCCCAACCAGGTAGGCACACTGGGTGCTGGAGACGCTCTTCGTCATTTGCATAGGTGCCAAATGGGCACACACATACACGATCGGAAGTACTTGTGCAAGGAGACTTTTCAATAAAAGAACCTTGGCAGTGACTTCTGCAGTGGTGGCATTGCTGAACGCCGTTCTCAGACCTTGTGAATGTGCCAGCTGGACACTTTGAGCACTCTCGAACACTACTATTGGTACAGTGTGATGACACATACGTGCCTGCAGGACACTTATCACATAAGAGCTGGGTGCCTGTCACAGGGTCCGTGTAGCGGTAGTGATGGGGAGATAGGCTGGAGGTTGAAGCCCCCTCTAGAACATCACCAACCAGAATGCAGAGAAGCTAAAGAAAGAAATTATATTGACAGTATTGGTGGTATAGTCATCAAAAAACAAACACATTGACAATGTTATTGCTAACAGTTTTTAACCAGAGCACTATATAAACCAAATCATTTACTCTGGTAGCAGCAAGCTGATACACACTTATTATAAAACTAAAGTGAAAAAATGTTTATTCTCTTTGAAAGAACTGAAAATTTGTCTCTAAATCACTCTTACATGTATCAAGATTCATTATTAGCATACAGGCGTGAGCATGGAAAATGACTTGGATGGATAGCATCAGTCCGTCCCACCACAGGAAACCTAATAAAGCTGCCATATCAGTGGTGGTCTAGGTTGGGGTTCAAGTCCCACGCTCCACAAGGTTGTCACTGTCCCCCCCAGTGCAGCGAACTGAGTTATCAAAGGCGGGCCACAGATTATTTAGCCAATTAACCTACTGTGCATGTTTTTGGACTGTGGGAGGAAACCAGAGTACCCGGGAAGAACATGCAAACTCCACACAGAAACGCCCAGGCTTGGATTCGAACCCAGGCCTTCTTGCTGTAAGGCGGGTGTGCTAACCACTACGCCACCCCACCACCGAAAAGTTATAATGCCAACTTCTGTCCTAAGAAAATGGGTCATTCTCTAAAACTGGGTCAAATTTAATTATTCACATTTTGACCTAATGTTTTTCAAGAACTATAAATAATTAAAAGAGCATTCCCTTTCCGAAAACATACCACATGTCAGACAAAATAATTCAGATACATTCAGCGAAAGAAAAATAATAATAATTTTCTGCAAAATTGGTTGTAATATGTAGACGAAAATTGGGACATTTTTAGTTACTTATGTTTCATACCATACTATCACTGAAGTACCAGTGCACATAGTAGATCAGATACATATGGAACCAACACATTTTCCTGTGAGGAGTGTGTTTCCAGGTTACAATGTTCACTGTACAATTGAGTGACCTCCTGAAAGTGTATTTACAGTATGCCCTTGACTATTCGCGGTTTTGCACCCACGGTTTGAGTATTTGCTGACTGCCGAGCAACCAGCACGTGATTCAAATTCAGCCAATGGTTGTCCTCCTTTCTCCTGATTGGTTGAGCTGATATCCCGCCCCTTTTTCCTCATTTGCACACAAGTTGTCAATGAGCCTCTTTTTTTGTGTGTGTTTTAATTACCAGTGAAGCTCTATGATACCACTCAAACACTATGCGTCTTCTCTGGCTAAGCGATAGAAAACGCTGGATGTCTCTTCTGAAGAAATAAGACTCTCCTGAGAAATGACTGTTTTCTCTGAACTGTTGTATTAAAATCTTTTTCAATTATTATTCCAGTACAGTACATGTTTATGCGTGAGATGTTATGCTCTGTAGCATGTTTAACAAATGATGCCAAAAGGATAAACAGAGAAGGGGCTGAATGACGACTTCGGCACTTGGGATTGCAGGGGAAGAAGGCCATGTAGCCGGCTGGTACAATCCCCTCAAGCCATGTTTCACAGAAACACAGTCCTGTAGATCCCTCTGCGCTGCAATCTGAGCATGAAGCTCGTCCATCTTGTTTTGCAGGGACTGAACATTTTCAAGCAGTATGGCCGGAAGTGCTAACCAAGCCTCTGAGAACTCCGCCTGGGCTTGTTGCTAGCCGGGGTGCAGTTAGCATTGAGCTCCCATAGCAGCTCACGATAGAAGTTGTTGCGTGCTTAGTTGCCCGAAGCTGAAGCTGCTCATAGCTGTAGTTGGGTCGACCGATCATAGACGAGCATAGTGCAAAACATGAACAAACAAATAAAACAAATTAAAACAAACAAAGAAACAATTTGACTCTGAGAACTCCGCGACGTTGACCTCTCTGCAGCGCCATCTTGGAGACGTCACTCCAAGTTCAATGTAAAAGGACATGAAGCGTAATAAAGTTTATCCTTTTGGTATCATTTGTTAAACATGCTACAGAACATAAAATCTCACGCACAAACATTCTCAGAATTAACTTGGTACTGTACTGGAATAATAATTAAAAAGACTTTGAAACGAGTGCGTTACAACAGTATATACTGTATAATGTTTATATTTTATCATCAATAAAAATAAGAGTAAAAATTGAAAAGTTTTTCTTAATCATTACTATATTTTACTACATTAATACTGTATTAATGAGTAAGACTGTCTATAGAATGTGTTTAAGAAGCATATTTCAGCGCATGTAATAGATACATAGTATTTTACTTCTGGCTGCTCATTCGCACATGTGACATGATACATGGGGTTTTACTTCCGGGTACAGAACTCGCGGATTATCTCGATTCGCGGGAGGGCTCGGAACCTAACCGAATGTCGAGGGCCTACTGTACTTCACACGTAGTACAGATGTCATCAGCATCATCATCATCATCTTCTTCTTCCGCCCAATCCGGGGTTGGGTTGTGGGGGGCAACAACCTAAGCAAAAATGTCCAGACATCCCTCTCCCCAGCCACTTCCTCCAGCTCTTCCAGGGGGACACTGAGGCGTTCATAGATAAGCCGAGAAACATAGTCCCTCCAATGTGTTCTAGGTTGACCCCGGAGTCTCTTCCGGGTTGGACATGCCTGAAACACCACACCAGGGAGGCATTTGGGAGGCATTCTGACCAGATGCCCAAGCCACTTCAACTGGCCCCTGTCAATGCGGAGGAGCAGCGGATCTACTCCGAGCTCTCCCCGAATGGTAGAGCTTCTCACCTTATCTCCCAGGGAGAGCCGAGCCACCTGGCAAAGACTACCCAAAGCTCATGACCATAAGTGAGGGATGGAACATAGATCCCTCCAGTGACATTGAGAGCTTTGCCTTGCGGCTCAGCTCCTTCTTCACCACAACGAACTAGTACAGGCTCCGTTTAACAGCAGAGGCTGCAGCGATCCAACTGTCGATCTCCCACTCCATGCATCCCTCACTCGTGAACAAGACCCCAAGATCCTTGAACTCCTCCACTTGGGGCAGGACCTCTGACTTCGAGGTGCTGATTTCCATCCCAGCCGCTTTGCACTCAACTGTGAAGTGCTGAAGGTCCCGGCTTGATGAAACCAAAAGGACAACATCAAATGTCAAAGCAGAGACGAGATCCGATGGCCACCAAACAGAACCCCTCAATTCCTTGGCTGTGCCTAGAAATTCTGTCCATTAAAATCATGAACATAATCAGTGACAAAGTATAGCCTTGGTGGACTCCAACCCTCACCGGAAACAAATTCGACCTGTTGTTACTAATACGAACCAAACTCAAACTCTGGCTACGGTGATGCAGCAATCAAATTGCCTGTAGCAACAGGTCCCTAACACCATACTCCCAGAAGACGTTCCACAAGATAACCCAAGGGACATGGCCAAAAGCCTTCTCCAACTCCATAAAACATATGTGGACAGATTGGGCAAACTCCCATGCCCCCGCCAAGATCCTGAGGAGCGTATAGAGTTGTTCAAGAGTCCTATGGCCAGGACAACAACCACATTGTTCCTCCTGGATCCGAGGTTTGACTATCGGTTGGATCCTTCTCTCCAGTACCCCTGCATAGACCTTCCCAGGTAGGCTGAGAAGTGTGATTCCCAAATAAGTGGAACACACCCTCTGGTGCCCCTTTTTAAAGAGGGGGGTCTACCACCTTGATTTGCCAATTCAGAAGTACTGCACCTGATGACCATACATTGTTGCAGAGATGTGTCAACCAAGACAATCCTACAGCATTCAGAGCCCTGAGATATTCAGGGCAGCTCTCATCCAATCCTGGAGCCCGACAACCGAGGAGCTTTTTGACTACCTCAGTGACCTCCACTGCAGTGATGGGCAGACCCCTGCCCAAACCCCCAGGGTCTTTCTCCACCACAGAGGGTGTGTTGGTGGGATTGATGAGGTCCTCAAAGTATTCCCTCTACCTCCTGACAATATCCCCACTTGAGGTGTAAACAGTGTTTGTGGAGAACTGTTTCCCCCTCCTGAGGCATTGGATGGTGGTCCAGAACCTTTCTGAGACCAACTAATAATCACTCTCCAAGCCCTCACCGAACTCCTCCCACGCCCGAGATTTTGCATCTGTGACAGCTTCGGCTGCAGTACGTTTGGCCAACCGGTATCAGTTTGCTGCCTCGGGAGTCCCACAGGCCAATAAGACCCGATAGGCCTCCTTTTTCAGCTGGACGGCTCCATCACCACAGGTGTCCACCACCGGGTTCAGGGGTTACCGCCATGACAAGCACTGATGACCTTCTGGCCACAGTTATATACAAGCAATGGAGGCACAAAACATGGCTCATTCGAATTCCATGTCACTCGTCTCTTCCTGGTTATAGCTCTGCCGGAGGTGGAAGATAAAGGCCTCTTGGACAGGAGACTCTGCCAAACGTTCCCAACAGACCCTAATTACATGCTTGGAACTGCCCGGTCTGAAAGGCAGCCTCCCCCGCCATCAAAGCCAGCTCACCACCAGGTGGTGATCAGTTGACAGCTCAGCTCCCCTCTGGAACCACCCATCTCACGAGGCTGGACCTTATTCCATTCTGTTGCTCATGGGGAGAGGCGCGAGCCGGTGTGGGCATCCTTGTTGTCACCCGTCTTGGAGCCCAAGGTCGATGAAAGGGTAGCTTCCCTCCTCCTTCGGCAGGGGGGACAGGTCCTGAACAAGAGACCTTTAAAACTATTATATCCTCTTTGTTCAAAATAAACAATGACAACAAAAGTCATTGAGAGAGTTTTGAGTTTAGGTGTATTTTGATTTTTTTTTGTCAGTTCATGGCAGAGCTCAAAATAGGAAATATTCATGACAGGATTTAAAGTTCAAACAGTCCCCAACAACAGTAAATAAATTAAAATCAAATCCAAAAGTTCTGCCAGCCTCAATAACTTCACACTGCCAACTCAAAATCAAAAGAGTGTAACAGTAAACAAGCCTTCATTAGGCGGAGCAAAACAACTTGTGTGCATGAGTGTGGGTGTGAGAAAGACAAAGTTCTGCGGGGAGATTTCTGTGCAGATGAGTGAGGAAGAAATAGAGTCGGCTGCTGATGACTCGAGAGGAAAGCTAATCGCTAGAGAAATGCAGAACAGTGGAATGTTTGGGAGGTTAACTAGGAAAGCCAGGCAGTCAGAGATATGTATTTTTTTTATCTTGATGTCCATGAAACCTGTGTGTGTGTTTGTGTGTGTGTGTGTGTGTGTGTGTGTGTGTGTGTTATTGGAAATTAATTTTCCAACTGTGTGCACAAGTTTTTCACCCTATACACACTTAATTTCTGTACATTCCTAACAGACACTCAACTCATGGAGATCCCACTCTGTTTAATCACCTTCTGACATCAGTGTACAAATACCTAATTCTGTATACACTGAGAAAGAGTGCTTTCCCTGTTATTTCTAGAAAGCAGATTAAGGATCCAGATCCCTAAATACCTTATTTTTTGGCCTTATAGAAACTGACTAGAACCAGGTTACTGAAGGTAAAATGCACATCTTCAGATGGGGATAGGTGCTTTTCATTCTTCCTGCGGACTGTTTTTCCTGTCTTAATGTTTTTCCTGTGTCTCAATAAAGGAGACTCTCAAAGATAAAATTCTGATCTTATTCTATTTTCTGCTACAATCCTGGCACCCAAACAAGGACTACTCTGCATTGTGTAAGCTGCTGGATGGAAGTTCTGGAGAACACTCAAAAGAATCTTACAACCCAAACAGCAGTAAAAACCTACCCAGGCAGCTGGAATAGGAAGATGTGGGAAAAGAACAGGAGCAAACTGCTATCAAGCTGCCCCTAGGGAGTCTCTGCACACTGGAAGAATGCAGCAATCAAAAGGCCTCTAGGAGGACCAACACTGACAAGTTACAGTGAATAATAAAAAGATGAACTTATAAAAGTCATTCCCAGACAAATTAAAGTAGAGACGGCTTTACATTTATAACTAGCATCATTAATTTGGATACAGACCATGTTATCTGCAGCTACAGAGAATAATGTGTATGGATGTTTGTCAGACTGTGATAGTAAGTATTTGGTGATACAGAAATATTACTGGATATTACAGCAATATTACAAGGGGGCAGTGGTGGCCTAGTGGTATAGGTGCTGGTTCACTCATCCTAAGGTTAGGGATTCAAGCCCCACTCACCACAGGTTGTCACTGTCCCCCCCAGTGTAGCTAACTGAGTCATCAAAGGCCGGCCATGTCTCTCACTGTCTATGGTGTGAGGTTAGTGTAAAAGAACCATTGCTGACTTTCGTAAAGAGTAGGCTGAAAAGCCGTCAGCGTGTTTCCGCCATGCGATGGCCTGGCGAGCTTTCTACGGTGTACTCTGCCCTCACCCAGAGTCAGCTGAGATGGGCGCCAGCCTCCCCATGATCCCAATTAAGATTAAGCGATTACAGAAAATGAACTGATGAACTGAACAGCAATATTACTGACTTTAGACCTCAGATAGCAGTATACTCTTATAGTAGTCATCTCTGTAAGCACTGATGACAAACCACTTAAGGGGAACTAGGTGAGTTTGATACAAAATTACACATCAACACAGTGATAGCATAACTATAAACTAGACAACATTTAGAACATCATGGGTGGGGTTATTTTTTTCTTAACCCAGCTCAGATTTCTCAGAGCTCCAGTGAGGCAAGAGGCATGCATGAAGGAAAGGTCTACACTCCAAAAACCAATAGCTGTCAAGAAGAGTGAAAGCTCACCTGGTGAAAATTGAGTATCAAGATACTGGCCCCAACATGCTATTGTGTAAACTGTTTCGGCACACAAAATACTGTGAGTGGTGCTTGAGGGTAAAGCACATTATTTAATTTCCACAGTAAACAAAGATGGTTCCTATACCTTGACCGAATCTGTGGTTGGTACTATGAAAAGTGCCAGTAACCTATGGAGCCTTTTGCATGGCACTTATAGGACTGGGGATATAGATAGGCTCTCAGATGCTAAGTGAAGGCAATAAATCCTCTCTCTGGTCCTATAGGGACAATATGTACTGGCAGTTTAGAGTAACAAAGTCACACATGATGCGTAGTCTGCACTCTGGTTCCCCATACGGTTCATAAACCCTTTGCATACACACTTATATTATTTTCATCCAACAAAATTATGGAAACGTTAAGTGAGATTCTGAGTTGAAGGTAACACGTATTTGAATTGCAACCACATAGGTCAAAGGTGTAATTTCTCAGGCGACAGAAAGAAAGCCTTGACTGTCTCAAGAGTGTGCTCTGAGAATAAGAGAGAACTGTTATAATACAACTACTCATACTTCGGCCAGGAGTAAACAGGCTTAATTGTACACTGTCCTGTGAAACCATCCCCGATCTGTGTATTCTTGGATTTCCGAGCCTGAGAGACTCCGATATCACTCTAACCCAGACCACACCACTAGGCGAACTTGATGAAAGAGACTCTGACACAACATACAGTGGTACCTCACATTACGAAAGACCCAACAAATGAAAAATCCAGGTTACGAAACGCATTTACCTAAAATTTCCATCTCTGGATACTAAAAAAATTAAAGTTACGAAACGTGCCATCTCAAAAATTCAAACAATGCGCGAGTTGCTCTCCCATCGGCTTTCTCCCAAATTCCCACCCCGCTGGCCTCCCATTGGCTATCTCCCAACATCAAGCCCTGCTGGCCTCCCATTGTCTAGGAGGGATCTGCAGCTCCATAATACCCATAACGGCGCTCCCTTCCATTGGCTATTATGGAGCTGCATCTCCATAATACCCATAACGCAGCTCCCTCCCATTGGCTATTATGGAGCTACAGCTCTATAATACCCATGATGCTTTTTGTGTGCCTTCACACGACAGGACAGCGTTACTGTTGTTTTGTGAGTTATTCGAGTGTGCTCATTGCAAGTTTATTTTTTGACTCAGGCTTTTAACCTTGCATAAACATTTGTAAGATTATAACTCTGCTAAGAAGACATGGTCAACACACACGTGCACACACACACACACACACGTGTGCACGTGTGATTCCCGTTGAAAGTGATTCCCGGTGCGAGTGAAAAGAAGAATCGGGCTCGTGGCATGCGGTTGAGTGATATCGCAAAGGAATATGGCCAAACCCGTCTACCATCGGTAAGATATTGAAGCAGAAGGAGGCCTCAAAAGGTATATTTTTATAGTTTTTAAAGGGTTTAGGGGGTAGTATTGGGGGCCTTGGAACAAATCAGGCCGTTTACATGTAAAATGCAGCTCAATTAACGAAAAAATCAAGTTACGAAAGCACTTCTGGAACGGATTAATTTCGTAAGGTGAGGTACCACTGTACTTTGCTTATGGCGCTATTTGCACCTGCTACATCTCTAACTGTAACATCATCTGTCCTAACTGAATGGGTACCAAGTACAAAGCAGATTGGTATTGGGTGTGTGGTACACATGCTGGCTATTTTTTTATAAACAAAATAAGTTGGCATATGCGGTCTTATGAAACCTAAAATGTGTTTTCAGTAATTTATTAGGCCACCAGTGTGTGATCAGAGTAAGCTCAACACGACCCTAAAGAAAATGACAATAATTTCCTCTTTCCTGTAGACCAACTGCATCCAAATGGCAAAAGTTGTTCCACGTTGTGCCAGTTAGAGGTAACACATTACAGACTGGCCTTGTTTGTCAAGACCACCATACTGGATATGGAAGCCATGACTGCTGAACTTATTACATTGGGGTTGATGACAACACAAAATAGTTTGACCCTGGACATTCTTTTGGCAAAGTTTGGTGGCCTGATACGTGATGAATACTGCACATATGTCACAACCAATGATGCAGAACATGGAAACGTTACTCACATGGTTGTCATAAGGAAGGATGTTTCCGAACAATTATACCTGGAAGAACATCCATCTAGGGTGATTACTGGTATAATATATTTGGGGAGTGGGCAGCTTGGGTATATACACCTTAGTCCCTACAGTTATTATATGCTTCATGTTTGTCTGATCCAGTGTACTGTAGTTCCACAATGGGCAGCGTGCACTTTCCTTCCATACAGCAGGCTATCAACTTGCAAAAATAAACCTAGATGAGTTTGTTGTACCTTGATGTGTTTGTGTGCAAGTCTAAAATTAGACGTTGATAATATCCATGTGAACAAATACAGAATGAATCCTGTCATTGAGTGATATGTACAGTATTATCAATATGATAAACAGTTGAATATAAATGTATAAGAGCGGATGTTGCTATACAGTGGAATTGTAGAGTTTCATGGCCGTTCGGTAAATCATTTAAGTGGCATCAGATTTTTACTGAACATGCTCCTGTGACATATCATCAGGTTGTGAAGCGAGTCTGGAGGTACTATTATCTATTTTGGACAATTGACTCTGAAACACTACAGTCAGTGAGCCCAGCTTGAATCCTCACAACTTTACTGGCCTTACATATCAGTTTGTTCAGTCTGCTTCTATCTGCAACCCTCACGCTGCTGCACCAACATACAACAGTAAGACACTGACTGGCTACACGTACACATTAGTGGACTCCCCGGACATTAGTGCTGCAACAAAGAATCGATAAAATCGATAAAAATCGATTATTAAAAAAGTGTTGGCAACAAATTTCGTTATCCATAAGTCTCGCAATTATTGCCTAAGTCAGCCACTACAGATGAATGTCACGCAGTACAGAGTTGAACAGACGTGTCATACCTTCACCTTGCATTTTTTCATTTTCATAAACATTACAAAACATGGCTTAGTTGACTGCCAGTGGCACTAAAAACAAAAAAAGTGTTCGATCAAAATCTTCAAAAGTTTGGGAGCATTTTAATTTACATAGTCCCTTAAAATGTGTTGAATGCAGGCTTTGTAAAAGTGTGATGGCTTGGCAAGGGAGCACTACAGTGACACGGGAGCATCTTAAAAGAAAACATGCAGGAATTATTATCGATGAGGAAGTCGGCCCATCAGCAGGTTAAGTGACTACAGAATCCTAAATTTATTCTGTTCTGTTTTGAAGGGAGATATATATATATACAGTCAGACCCCAATTTACGAAGACCCCTTTGTACAAAATCCCCGGGTTATGAAAAACATTTTCCTGAGTTTCCGTCCCCGAGATACGAAACAACCCCCTCTTACCAATCAAAATTTCACACGACGCGCTAGTTGCTTTCTCATTGGCTGTCTCTCAACATCCCGCCCTGCTGGCCTCCCAGACAGAGACAGAAGGAAGCTTCACTCTTTAGTTTTTAGTTTAGTTTTTTTTTAAGTTGTTTAATTCAGTAAATGTTTAATAAATGTGGGTGCATTTGAGCTTATCTGGCATCCCGATCCCTCAAGGAATAAAATTAAAGTTGAGTTTGTCAAGCAGGGAATGCGCTTTGAATTCACATCTTGTGGGCGTGGCCCGCAGTGCGCACACGAGAGAAGGAGATAGAGAGCGAGACAGAGGGAGGGGGAGAGAGAGCGAGGAGAGAGGGGTGTTTGTGTGTGTTAATAAGAAATGTTTAATAATGGTTTAATTAATGTCTGTCTTCCATTCGGCTTTTTCCCTTTTACTCGGGAGTCGCCACAGCCAATCATCTGATTCACACGTTTGATTTGGCAGAGGTTTTTACGTCGGATGCCCTTCCTGTCACAACCATTTTTAGCAAGGGACAGAAACACGCTGACGACTTTGCAGCTCCTCTTTATGAAAGTCAGGAATGGTTCTTTTACATGAACCTCTCACCATAGACAGTGACAGACATGGCCCGCCTTTGATAACCCAGTTAGCTGCACTGGGGGGGGACAGTGACAACCTTGTGGAGAGTGGGACTCGAACCCCCAACCTTTGGATCAGCGATCCAGCGCCCTATACCACTAGACCACCACTGCCCCCAATGATTTAATGAATAAATATGTTAATAAAATGGTTTAATATGTTACTAAAATGGTTTAATGTTTTAATAAATAATTTTCTTTTCCTTTTAACACATACAGTAAAACCTCAACGCTTAAGCTCACGAACTTTTCGCCTCAAGAACATTAAATTTGCGAGCATATAGTCTCTGTTGACGAACTAGTTTTCGGCGGACGAATCAAACCACGCGGTTGAACAGCGCCACGGTGGCGGCCACGAGAAGCTGACGCACGCTCACGGCGTCACAGTTCGTCACCCCCTTTCTTTGAATGCGGAAGTGGTTTGTGTTTGCTAGACATTTTGGACCATATTGAGTGTACTTTTGCTATTATGGGAACGAAAAAGACCCCACCACAGGTGGAGATCATTGAAAAACACGAACGAGGTGTGCGTTTGTGTGACTCAGCGTCCCAGTACCAGTACGCTAAGTCTACCATTGCTCCCATCCTTAAGAACAAGGAAGCTATTAAGGGTGCGTGTGTGGCTAAGGGTGTTTCCAAACAGTAGGCGTTTCCAAACTCTCCTTCCAAACAGTAAGTCCCTCCCTCCCTCCTCCTCCCACTCCATTCCATCAAGCCATCAACTACCATCACAAAGGTAAATAAAACCACTTTATTATGCAGTACAGTTTATTTCTTTAATTACAATACAATAGCACATTTATTATACATAAAATAAGGTATATTTTTGTGTAGTTTTAAGGCTTATTTAGTAGAAAATTATGTTTTATGGGGACCTGGGAACGGATTATTCTCATTTTAATGGTTTCTTATGGGAAATAAATGTTCGAAAGACGAACTTTTCGCCTCACACACACTTTCTGGGAACCAATTATGTTTGTGAGCAGAGGTATCACTGTATTTCATACAAAATTGGTGTACTTTTATCAATTTTAAAGTGTTTATGGGGTTTATCCAGTCCAAGGACTGGACCCTTGGAACGAATGAGGCGTTTAACATGTAAGATACGACCCCTACTTACAAAATCCCCGCAATACGAAAATAGCTCTGGAACGGATTAATTTCGTAAATTGGGGGCCGACTGTGTGTGTGTGTGTATATATATATATATATATATACACAAAAATAAAAGGACAGGACAAAGACTTTCTATTGAAACTCCATTTATCACTACAGATCTGTTTCGAGGGGTGGTGAAACCATCCTCTCTCTTCAGGTGATTATAGAAGAGTACATATATAATAAGAATTTATATATACTATATATATATACTATATTTATATATACTATATACTATATATATATATACTATATTTATATATATATACATATATAATAAGAATACATATATATATATATATATATATATTGTCTCTGTCTTCCTTTCGGCTTTTTCCCTTATACTCGGGAGTCGCCACAGCGAATCATTTGATTCGCACGTTTTGATTTGGCAGAGGTTTTTACGTCGGATGCCCTTCCTGTCACAACCCTTTTTAGCAAGGGACAGAAACACGCTGACGACTTTGCAGCTACGCTTTACGAAAGTCAGCAATGGTTCTTTTACATGCCTCTCACCATAAGCAGTGAGGGACATGGCCCGCCTTTGATAACCCAGTTAGCTGCACTAGGGGGGACAGTGACAACCTTGTGGAGAGTGAGACTCGAACCCCCAACCTTTGGATCGGCGATCCAGCGCCCTATACCACTAGACCACCACTGCCCCTCATATATATATATATATACATAGCTGTGGCCGTAAGGTCGTCGGTGCTTGTCGTGGCGGTAATCCCCGAACCCGGTGGTGGACACCTGCGGTGAAGGGGGCCGTCCAGCTGAAGAAGGAGGCCTATCGGGTTTTATTAGCCTGTGGGACTCCTGAGGCAGCAAACGGGTACCGGCAGGCCAAACGTGCTGCAGCCGAGGCTGTCGCAGATGCAAAATCTCGGGCGTGGGAGGAGTTCGGTGAGGGCCTGGAGAGTGATTATCGGTTGGCCTCAAAAAGGTTCTGGGCCACCATCCGACGCCTCAGGAGGGGGAAGCAGTTCTTCACAAACACTGTGAACAGTCGAACCTCGGATTCAGGAGGAACAATGTGGTTTTCGTCCTGGCTGCAGCACTCTTGACCAACTCTATACGCTCCACAGGATTCTGGAGGGGGCGTGGGAGTTTGCCCAATCTGTCCACATGTGCTTTGTGGATTTGGAGAAGGCTTTCGACCGTGTCCCTCGAAAGATCTTGTGGGGCGTGCTCCGAGAGTACGGCGTTCCGGATCCGTTGCTACGAGCTATTCGGTCGCTGTATCACCGGAGCCAGAGTTTGGTCCGTATTGGTAACAGCAGCTCGGATTCGTTTCCGGTGGGAGTTGGAGTCCGCCAAGGCTGTCCTTTGTCACCGATTCTGTTCATAATTTTTATGGACAGAATTTCTAGGCGCAGTCGAGGCGATGAGGGGTTCTGGTTCGGTGGCCATCGGATATCATCTCTGCTTTTTGCGGATGATGTTGTCCTTTTGGCTTCATCAAGTCGGGCCCTCTAGCTCTCATTGGAGCGATTCGCAGCTGAGTGCGAAGCAGCCGGGATGAAGATCAGTACCTCCAAGTCCGAGGCCATGGTTCTCAGTCGGACAATGGTGGAATGCACCCTCTGGGTCGGGGATGAGGTCCTGCCCTAAGTGGAGGAGTTTAAGTATCTTGGGGTCTTGTTTACGAGTGAGGGAAGGATGGAGCGAGAGATCGACAGACGGATCGCTGCAGCCTCTGCTGTTAAGCGGTGCCTGTACCGGTCCGTCGTGGTGAAAAAGGAGCTGAGCCGCAAGGCGAAGCTCTCAATTTACCAGTCGATCTACGTTCCAACCCTCACCTATGGTCACGAGCTTTGGGTAATGACCGAAAGAACAAGATCACGGATACAAGCGGCTGAAATGAGCTTTCTTCGCCGGGTGGCGGGGTTCTCCCTTAGAGATAGGGTGAGAAGCTCCGCCATCCAGGGAGAGCTCGGAGTAGATCCGCTGCTCCTCCGCATTGAGAGGGGCCAGTTGAGGTGGCTCGGGCATCTGGTTAGAATGCCCCCCGGACGCCTCCCTGGTGTGGTGTTTCGGGCATGTCCAACCGGGAAGAGACCCCGGGGTCGACCTAGAACACGCTGGAGGGACTATGTCTCTCGGCTTGTCTGGGACCGCCTCGGTGTCCCTCCCGGGAGAGTTGGAGGAAGTGGCTCAGGAGAGGGATGTCTGGACCTCTTTGCTAAGGTTGCTGCCCCCGCGACCCGACCCCGGACTAAGCGGAAGAAGATGAGATGAGATGAGATGAGATATATATATATATATATATATATATATATATATATATATATATATATTTATATATATTCGCATCCCCGCAATATCGCGGGATTTCCCATCGAGAAATTAAAAATAAAATTAAATATTACAGTACAGTATTCAAAATTCACGCACACGACATTCAACTACACTACCCGACATGCTCTGTTCTACTGCTTGACTTGAGTGTTCTCTGATTGGCTGTGAACCTAGCCAGCTTATATTTCCCAGCATCCAACACATGGGGCTTCTTGTCTTTGAGTTCAAGCCACATTGTTAGTTCGTCTACGCTACGTATGAGCAGTTCTCCAACCGAGCGCCTAAGTTTTTCTCTCTTTTCCCTTGTAAGTACTGTTGTATACAGTATTACTAAGGCCTTGAAAGAGGCCCCAAAACTCCCAGGAAGTGTTATGGTCTGTGCTAGTTGGCGGCGTTTAACTTTCACTCTGCATACACTTACGAGGCTGTTACCTGCAGGCGAAATCCAGAGAGCACACCTGAATTCACTCAGCCATCAGCGCACTAGAGGAGCGCCGTGCTCGACACTCTAACAGTGATTTTGGTTTTTGTGTTTTTCCCTCACCACTACGGTGAACACGATTTTTCCCGCACCCCAGTGCTTCCCCTGAGCTCAATAAAAGTCTTTGTTTCATCATACTTGGTCTCCTGCATTTTTGAGTCTGACTGATATGCTCCCGACGTCACAGGAAGATCATCTAGTGAACCGAAAAAGAAAAGGAAAATGATGACATTTCGTGAGAAAATTAAGCTTCTAGATTTATTAAAAGAAGGGTGAAGTTTTGTGTCTGTGGCTTGCCATTACGGCATTAACGAGTCGACTGTGCGATACTTTAAGAAGTAGAAAGAGAAAATACCAGAAAATACCACCAAAGATGCAGAAGACAAAGTACGATGAAACAAAGACTTTTATTTAGCTCAGGGGAAGCACTGAGCAAGAAAAATCGTGTTCACTGTAGTGGTGAGGGAAAAACACAAAAACAATATCACTGGGAGAGTGTCAAGCACAGAGCTCCTCTATCACAGAGATCCCTCACTTTCCGCGGTTAATGGGGGCCGAGACACCCACGACTGCCGATTTTCGAAAGTAGGACCCTGACTGACGTATACGTACATGTATATTTGTATATAATATCAATAAATACATATTCAATGCTATAAATGCTTATACTAACAATTAAACATTCAAAAATAATGCATAAGATGTAAATAAAATATAAATACACACAAACATACAGACACGCATGTGAACACACACACGGATGTGCACGCACACACTCAGATGTATACCTCACAAAAATGTAAGTAGTTTGGTTGGATTTTTTTTTTTTTTCCGTAATTGGCCTTGTTTTGTGGCATTTCCTTAACTTTTTCCTTATTTTTCCTTAATTTCTTTATTTTTTATAAATATTTTTGAAAAACCTATGATGCACTGAATAATAACCTAAGTCTAATAACCGTCCATGTGTACTGGGAGCAAAATCGTAGATCAAACTGACCAATTTTATTCGATCAGTGTCTGTAACGGTAAAATGAGGCGTTCACTGCCTGTAAAAGTGAGTTTATATGGTATTTCAATACCCCCTGCCACTGGGGAATGTCTCTAATGTTCATCAGTAACAACACATTTGATTGTTCCGCCATGCTTTAAAAAAACAGGAAAATATTTTGCTGTGTTCTCTTGGTAAATATCCAACAACCGATGAACCATTAGAAACTGCTACAGCAAAACTATGGGATGCTCTGAATAAATGGAGCATTAAGCCAGATATGGACCTACCAGAAAGTGATGAGTATTTTTCACTCGATTCTCCCGCTCACTAACTTCATAAATTTAAAGACGTAGCCCTGTGCTTTTGTTTATGTTCGTGATGATTGGTTCAACGTGCCATGTGCTAAAGTTGACATTCGTGGACATTGGCTCATTTTACTTGGGAAAATGTTTAAAGGAACAGCACAGTGAAGGAAAAGTAAGTGAAGGAAAAGTCTTTTCTTAAGAAATTATGCTGTTTTCTGTTTATTTTTAGCTTTCATGTAAGTAGTTTGGTTGATACCAAAAAATGAATAACACAAATACCAGTAAAAATACAGTAATAAGTGTATACACTGTATATATATTATTATGAATAAATATCACAGTACAAAATAAAAAAGTTTTTACTTAATCATGACTACATTTTTCGTATATACTGGTCCTTCTCAAAAAATTAGCATATTGTGATAAAGTTCATTATTTTCTGTAATGTACTGATAAAAATTAAACTTTCATATATTTTAGATTCATTGCACACCAACTGAAATATTTCAGGTCTTTTATTGTTTTAATACTGATGATTTTGGTATACAGCTCATGAAAACCCAAAATTCCTATCTCAAAAAATTAGCATATCATGAAAAGGTAGTCTAAACGAGCTATTAACCTAATCATCTGAATCAACCAATTAACTCTAAACACCTGCAAAAGATTCCTGAGGCTTTTAAAAACAACCAAGCCTGGTTCATTACTCAAAACCACAATCATGGGTAAGACTGCCGACCTGACTGCTGTCCAGAAGGCCATCATTGACACCCTCAAGCAAGAGGGTAAGACACAGAAAGAAATCTCTGAGCGAAAAGGCTGTTCCCAGAGTGCTCTATCAAGGCACCTCAGTGGGACGTCTGTGGGAAGGGAAAAGTGTGGCAGAAAACGCTGCACAACCAGAAGAGGTGACCTGACCCTAAGGGAGATTGTGGAGAAGGGCCGATTCCAGATCTTGGGGGACCTGTGGAAGCAGTGGACTGAGTCTGGAGTAGAAACATCCAGAGCCACCACCACTTTTGAACCAGAAACAGAGACAGAAGCGCCTGACCTGGGCTACAGAGAAGCAGCACTGGACTGTTGCTCAGTGGTCCAAAGTACTTTTTTCGGATGAAAGCAAATCTTGCATGTCATTTGGAAATCAAGGTTCCAGAGTCTGGAGGAAGACTGGGGAGAAGGAAATGCCAAAATGCCTGAAGTCCAGTGTCAAATACCCACAGTCAGTGATGGTCTGGGGTGCCATGTCAGCTTCTGGTGTTGGTCCACTGTGTTTTATCAAGGGCAGGGTCAATGCAGCTAGCTATCAGGAGATTTTGGAGCACTTCATGGTTCTATCTGCTGAAAAGCTTTATGAAGATTTCATTTTTCAGCATGACCTGGCACCTGCTCACAGTGCCAAAACCACTGCTAAATGGTTTACTAACCATGGTATTACTGTGCTCAATTGGCCTGCCAACTCTCCTGATCTGAAGCCCATAGAGAATCTGTGAGATATTGTGAAGAGAAAGTTGAGAGACACCAGACCCAACACTGTGGATGAGCTTAAGGCCTCTATTGAAGCATCCTGGGCCTCCATAACACCTCAGCAGTGCCACAGGCTGATTGCCTCCATGCCACGCCGCATTGAAGCAGTCATTTCTGCAAAAGGATTCCCGACCAAGTATTGAGTGCATAACTGAACATAATTATTTGAAGGTTGACATTTTTTGTATTAAAAACACTTTTTTTATTGGTCAGATGAAATATGCTTATTTTTTGAGATAGGGATTTTTGGTTTTTCTTTACTTTTTTGCCAAAATTATCAATATTAAAACAATAAAAGGCTTGAACTACTTCAGTTGTGTGCAATGAATCTAAAATATATGAAAGTTTAATTTTTATCAGTACATTACAGAAAATAATGAACTTTATCACAATATGCTAATTTTTTGTGAAGCGAGAAACACAATAAACATTAAACACTGGGAAACTACGGAGTTGGAGCCAGAAGCCAGAGAGAACACAGGGAAGCAGGGACATGATTCGAGACAATCTTCTGGCGCAGAGGTGAGCGTGCGGTTTGTGTTTATAGGGAGTAGATGAGAGGAGTGAATTAATCAGCCCGAGCAGGTCAGCCATGCCCCTCAGCCGTAGTGGGGAGAAAATAGAGTTAGAGAACAGAGCCGCCAAAATCAAAGTCCCTCAAAACCACAGACCATAACAAAAATAACATAAAAAAATGAAGTGTAATAAATTGGATACAAAAATTGGATAAACATGCTACAGCACAGTACATAAAATCTCACACAAACATTCTAAATGTCAACATAGGTACTGCACTAAAATAATAATTGAAAAACATTTTAATACTAGAGTACTTTACTACAGTTCAGATGATTATTCCTCTTCAGGCACTTCAGAAGAAACTGTTGTTTCTTCAGGAGAAAGTCTTATTTCTTCAGAAGAGACATGCAATGTCATTACCTTTTTTTGGCACTTAGGCTCCTTACCAGAAGCCAGAGAAGATGCGGGGCGTTTGTGTGTCTTCATAGAGCTTAACTGGTAATTAAAACGCACTAAAAAAAGCACATTGACAACTTGTGCACGAATGAGAAAAAAGGGGGCGTAAACATCATCCCAAGCAAAACAAAAGAAGGAGAAACAAAAGCTCTCAGCCATTGGCTAAATTTGAATCACGTGCCAGTTACTTCCAGGTTTGTCGGTAATCCGTGAGTATGTGTGGGGGCGCGAATGCAAAACCGCAAATGGTCAAGGGCCTACTGTAATCATTAGTTGTTGCCCTACTTGACACCCTGAATCAGTTCTTTGCTTTGACCAACAGAACATGGAGGAGCGACGACCCCATTCTTCACAGGAAAGGAACACGAGGAACAACACGAGGAAAGCTACTGGCCAGATGGAGTAACAGGAAGGGTACTTAAAGCTTGTGTAGATCAACTAGCGGGGTTTTTCCTCCATCCTTAACCTCTTGCTACTGCATCAAGACAGCGACCATCATTTCAGTGCTGAAGAAGACCACAGCAAGCTACCTGAACAAGTACTATCCAGTTGCCCTGTCCCCCATCACAAAACGTTTCAGGAGACTTGTCTTGTCTCACATTAAGGCTGCCATTCCTGCTGATCTCAGTCCACATCACTTTGCATATAGAGCAAACAGATTACAAATGGATGCCATCAATCTCCACGTAACCCTCACATACTTGGACAGGAGTAATCCCTGTGTGAGGATGCTGTTGTAGACTTCAGCTCCGTTTTTAATACGGTGCAACCAAAAATACAGGTTTAAAAGTTGGGCAATCTGCGCTGAGTGATGCACTGTGCACCTGGATACTGGACATTCTTAGCAACAAACCTCAGAATGACAGGATATTCCTCCACTCTCATCCTGAAAACCCAAACACCACATGGGTGTGTTCTTAGCCCCTTCCTCTTCACACACGACTGTTACCCTGATCACACTAGCAATACTATCGTAAAATTCGCTGACAATACCGTCATAGATTTGATAACAAATCAAAGTTAACCTACAGGAAGGAGGTAAAGCATCTGCGGTGAAGATGCATAACAATAATCTGGAACTTAACACAACCAAAACCAAGGAGATTGTAATGGACTTCAGGAGGTCAAGAAAAAAAACCTGAGCAATCTGCACTCTACATTAATGGAGAGAAGGACGGGAGAGTGACAGAGTGGTTCTTCTGGTTTCTTGGAGTTGACATCTCTGTTGCCTTCACCTGAATTACAAACATCTACCACCAAGTGGGGAAAGAAACGCAAAAGGATGCACGCAGAAGGATCCAACAACCACGCCTACCTGGACTCCTCCTGACAAACTTACTGTGCCACCATCAAGAGCCTTCTGACATATTGCTGTATAGTGTGGTTGAGCAGGGAGCGGTAAGGATGGCCAAGGGGCTGATTGGAACTACACTAAGCCCCAATGACATTTACACTGACAGACCAGAGGAAACCAGTGGAATTATTAGGGATTACCACACCTTAGACACCCCCAAAAAGGTACAGAACACCAAAACCTAACATACTCAGGAACAGCCTTTACCCATAAGCTGTTAAGGGGCAAACCAGGTATACTATTATTCACATAATCAAAAGTTAAATTCATACATTTATCTAAACCATATGATAACATGATTGAAAAGATTTACAAACTATATATCAAATATATATATATATATATATATATATATATATATATATATATATATATATATATATATATATATATATATATACAGGTGTAACTTGTTAAGAGACTTTGAATACTGAAACAGCTTTAAATTTAAAACTAATTAAGTTAAATGCTTCATTTTTCACTGTAGATAGTGTAAAAATAGTTTTATGCAATGAACCAAAATAATATATTTTATGTTTAAAAGAATCTGTGGAAGGTCACTTATAACCCATTCAAATTGACCATTCAAAACCACACCTGTATGTCCTGCTCAATAAATATTTAAGATGTTTCAAATGTTATTGGTTTATTGCATATATACCACTATCATTGACATAATGTCCAAAATTATAGCAAAATATTAATTCATTTTTTACAACATTTGAGGGAGACATTATTTGACAAATTTGATCATGATACAGCATACGTAATTTTGATATTTACAATATTTACATGTGTTATAACTTAAAAATCACATCAGAGGTTATAGAGATATTCTAGTAATTACTCCATATGAAAGTACAATTATCTAAAATTTTGAAAAAAAAATTGTGACATTTTATACCTTGTATACCCCCTTAAACATGTAACCCCTACACACCATCACACATACTGACTGAATAACTATAATCCAGAGCATCATTCTGGACAGTGCAATACTTGTTTATTGCATCTAAAATGTTTAGAGCAGGTCTCAAACATAACACAATAATATTTCTCCTTATAATCAAAAAGTTCTACCTCTTAGCTGGTGCACCTTTCACATATCATGCACCTTTCTGTGTATGTCTGTAAATGTGAATATATGGATAGATCTATAAGTGTCTTAGACTGTCTACATGTACATGTGTATGTAGATATATGCATATGTACAGTGGTATGAAAAAGTATCCGAAACTTTTGGAATTTCTCACATTTCTGCATAAAATCACCATCAAATGTGATCTGATCTTTGTCAAAATCCCACAGCTGAAAAACAGTGTCTGCTTTAACTAAAACCACCCAAACATTTATAGGTTTTCACATTTTAATGAGGATAGCATGCAAACAATTACAGAAGGGGGAGGAATAAGTAACTGAACCATCACATTTAATATTTTGTGGACCCCCCTTTGGCAGCAATAACTGCAACCATGAGGACTCCAAGGAGGAAGCCACTGCTGTCATCGTTGCTCGTTTAATGTTCGCAAAAAGGGAATTGGACACTCCACAGAAGTTTTGGCAAAATATTTTGTGGACTGATGAAACCAAAGTTGAATTGTTTGGGAGGAACGCACAACGTCATGTGTGGAGGAAAAATGGAACAGCTCACCAACATCAACACCTCATTCCCACCGTGAAGCATGGTGGAGGGTGCATCACATTAAGGTTTAGTATTTCGAAGTCGTCTTTAAAGGAATATTTTCTGAACGTTTCGGTGTGTACCTGCCATGTCAAACATTTTTGTTTTTGTTTACGATATACGAACCCGTTTTCTATGTGTGCGATATCACGTGCTGCATTACGAAAGTTAAAGATGTATGTGACTGCTTCGTCATTCGCAGGTTTTGAAAGACCGCTGACCATTAGGCCGTGTCAATTGTTTAGTTTTGCATACCATATACAGAGTTATACTTATAGAGTCGGTCCTCTACTTACGAAACGTATCCGTTCCAGAGCCTTTTTCGTAACGCAGGAATTTTGTAAGTAGGGGGCGTATTTTACATGTTAAATGCCTGATTCGTTCCAAGGCTCCCAAGACTTAATAATTAAACCATTATGAAACATTTTTATTAACCCACATATACGCACACATACAACACTGTCTCTCTCTCTCTCTCTCTCTCTCTCACACACACACACACACACACACACATTTATTAAACATTTACTGAATTAAACAACTTAAAAGCGAAAAATAAGCTGCAATGTGCTCTCTCAAAAGAAAGTAAAGAATGCCTCCTTTCATCTCTGACTGACTCTGTATGCAGTCTCTCTCTCTCTCACACACACACACACACACACACACACACACACACACACACACACACTGTCTCTCTATCTCTCTTTCTCTCTCTCTCTCTCTCTTACACACACACACACACACACACACACTCTCTCTCTCTCTCTCTCTCTCTGTTTCTCTGCCTCTCTCTCACACACACACACACACACACACTGTCTCTGGTGTGTTTTGCCGAATGCGATCTTCACTTGACTGCTACAGCTGCTACAGCCCGACAGACACATCCCCCTCCCTCTGCAGCCCACCCCAGCCCCCCCTCTCCCTCACATCAGACCAGGTGAGGAGACAGCTGAGGCGACTAAATCAGAGGAAATCTGAAGGACCTGATGGCATCAGTCCCAGGCTGCTGAGGACCTGCGCAGACCAGCTCTGTGTGGTACTATGCTACCTGTACAACCTGAGCCTCAGCCTGGAGAAGGTTCCAGTCCTCTGGAAGACCTCCTGTGTGGTTCCGGTTCCCAAAACAGCACAAGCGAAGGAACCAGCCCACTACAGACCTGTCGCCCTGACCTCCCACCTCATTAAGACCATGGAAAGGCTCCTCCTTGAACACCTCCGCTCTATGGTGAGCCCCACCCTAGACCCGCTGCAGTTTGCCTACAGGCCCAACATCGGAGTAGAAGACGCCGTCATCTACCTTCTGCAGCGGGCACTCACCCACCTGGAGATCGCCGACAGCGCTGTGAGGGTCATGTTCTTTGACTTCTCCAGCGCCTTCAACACCATCAGGCCAGCGGCGCCTGCGGGGAAGCTGGAGGGCGTGGGAGTGGACGGGCATCTTGCTGCCTGGATTATTGACTACCTTACTAACCGTCCACAGTATGCGTGCGGCTGCGCGGCTGTAAGTCAAAGGTGGTAGTCTGTAGCACGGGGCACCGCAGGGCACCGTCCTCTCACCCTTCCTTTTTAACATCTATACCTCGGACTTCATATATAACACAAACAGCTGCCACCTCCAGAAGTTCTCGGACGACTCCGCCATCGTGGGCCGTGTGTCAGAGGGGAACGAGCTGGAGTACCGGTCGGTCATCGTCGACTTCGTGGACTGGTGTGAGCGCAACCACCTGTGCTTGAACACTAGGAAGACGAAGGAGATGGTGGTCGACTTCAGGAGAAGCACTCAAACACACACACACACACATTTACTAGTGAACATCCAGGGACAGGACATTGAGACAGTGGACAGTTTCAAGTACCTGGGTGTTCACCTTAACAATAAACTGGACTGGTCCCACAACACCAACGCCCTGTACAAGAAGGGCCAGAGTCGCCTCCACCTTCTGAGGAGACTCAGGTCCTTCGGCATATGCAGACCTCTGCTCAGGACATTTTATGACTCTGTGGTAGCCTCTGCAATCCTCTACGCTGCCATCTGCTGGGCCCCGGGCAGCACAGAGCGGGACAGAAAGAGACTGAACAAGCTGGTCAGGAGGGCCAGCTCTGTCCTCGGCTGCCCACTGGACTCTGTGGAGGAGGTGAGTGAGAGGAGGATGGTAGCAAAGCTCACATCCATCCTGTCCAACAGCTCTCACCCACTGCACCAGACTGTAGAGGAGCTAAGCAGCTCCTTCAGTGGACGACTGAGGCATCCTCAGTGCAGGAAGGAGCGCTACCGCAGGTCGTTCATTCCCACCGCTGTCAGACTGTACAACGCCACTTTGTAACTGTCTGTGAAAATACCGGTTATGTGCAATAAAAACCCCGTGCACTTTAATCAACCACATCTACCCCACTGACTGTCAACCATATCAACCCATCTACTCTGCACTCAGATACATTACACTTTAATATAGGCCAGTCTATAAAGTTGCTCCATTCTTTTCTTTTCTTTTATTGTTTAGTAATTTATACTATTTATGTATCTATTTATTTATTTATTTACTTATATAATATATATGTATGTGTGTATGTTCGTACTTGTATCTATTTTTGCACCCCCTACTGATAGTACCTCAAGAGCCTGTAACAGTGAATTTCTCCATTGTGAGATTAATAAAGCTGTATCTTATCTTATCTTATCTTATCTTACCACACGCAATGCGCAACCAACAGACCAATTCTATTTAAATGTTTAAATGGACGTGATGTTGTATTTAAAGCAGAATTACAGTACCTGTTTGAAAGATCAGAGGTCCTGATTCAGTATTAACTTGCTTTCTTGCGAGATCGGAGGTCTAATTTACATTTAATGCATAATGTATTGTTTGTGTGTGTGTGTGTGTGTGTGTGTGTGTGTGTGTGTGTGTGTGTGTGTGTGTGTGAGAGAGAGAGAGAGAGAGAGAGAGAGAGAGAGAGCGAGATAGAGAGACAGGTGTGTGTGTGTGTGTGTGTGTGTGTGTGTGTTAACAAAAATGTTTAATAATGGTTTAATTATTAAATATGTTAATAAAATGGTTTAATATGTTAATAAAATGTTTAAATGGTTTATTTAATGGTGAATTAAATTATTTATTATGTACTTTTTAATATTATTTATTAATATTTTCATATTTTATATTATAAAAATTATTTTTATTATTTTTACATTATAAAATTTATAATATTTTAATATATTTAATATTATTTATTAATATTATTTTAATATTATTTATTATGCACCTTTATCATTTTTAAAGGGTTTATGGGGTAGTCTTGGGAGCCTTGGAACGAATCAGGCATTTAACATGTAAAATGCGCCCCTGACTTATGAAACTCCCGCGTTACAAAAAAGGCTCTGGAACGGATTAATTTTGTAAGTAGGGGCCGACTGCATAACACTGCAATGATCTCTCAAAAAGAACTCACGAACCAACATACCTGTTCAACTCTTCTCTCTCACACGTGTGACAAACAAGAAGTATGGGTACAGGAAGTATGGGTACAGTTCAGCTGCCTCCTGACCAATGGGAGGCCAGTGGGGCAGGATGTTGGGAGACAGCCAATGCGAGAACAACTCGCGCATGGTTTGAATTTTGAATGGCGCATTTGAATTTTTGAATAGCGCATTTGGAGCTTTTCGTAAAAAGAGAGTTCATTTTCTGTAACCGCTTCATCCTAATTAGGGTCGCGGGGAGGCTGGTGCCCATCCCAGCCAACTCAGGGCGAGGGCAGAGTGCACCCTGGACAGCTCGCCAGGCCATCGCAGGGCGGAAACACGCTGACGGCTTTGCAGCCTACTCTTGTCGAAAATCAGCAATGGTTCTTTTACATGCCTCACACCATAGACAGTGAGAGACATGGCCAGCCTTTGATAACCCAGTTAGCTGCATTGGGGAGGACAGTGACAACCTTGTGGAGAGTGGGACTCGAACCCCCAGCCTTTGGATCAGCGATCCGGCGCCTTATACCACTAGACCACCAATGCCCCTAAAAAGAGGGTGTTTTTGTAAAAAGAGTACGAAAATTTAGGAAAATGTTTTTCGTAACCTGGATTTTTCGTACCCAGAGGTTTTCGTATGACTGTATGAGAAACTTCATTATAGTCCTAAATGTAGTCTGGTTGGTTATACAACAACTGTAAGTCCTAAATAATTGTGGAAAAAGAGTTTATATCACCAGCAGTGAAAACTTCTGTTCACATTCTGTGAGTGCACATCTAAGACTATGTAGATCTTCATCAGCAGGAGGCAGGGGCTCCCAAGATGAGAACTCCAGCCAGCATCAGCACACCAGGACAGACCACAGGACTGACAGGCACAATGATTTTCCGTTTCAGACAATACATGATTCTGTTTCATTCCCATTTCATAGGTTAACACATGTTATGCATCAGTTTATTGCAAAAACTGACATTGAAATGCACCGTACATTATTTATTGTGGTTGTGTGCTGTCGGGATTTTAAACACCTTTTTCAATGAACCATTAAAATAATAAGTTTTGACCAAGAACAAATTTTATTTGATAATCTCAAACTTGGGCTAAGGTACCATGATAAAAGTAGATGCAAATAAAAGACAAAATATTAAGCAGAGCACACATAACTAAAAAAAAAGTTCACTTTACAAAATAACCTTTAAAAAAAAATACTCGTCAATGAGCATTTTTATGTTGACAATAAACGTGTCAGTTTTGTCACTGTAGTGTGACTAGTATCCAGTAACAGTTGTACATCACTGTTTAGGATTAATAGTATGGACGGTCACAGACTGGTTAATTTAATCCATAAAGTTCAAACCTGAACTGTTATTCCAGTAGTTTGTAATTCAACAACAATAACTATAAACCTGACGAGTCAAATCTGTCATTTAATTAACAATAAAGCCCATTTTTATTTTTTATTGTCTTTTCAAGTGCAATATCTGACATTGTGCACATTTTCACATAACCCAAGACAATTCTTTCCTTAGATCCTTACACTTATACAGAGTGTTCAGGGAACCTGTTTAGGTTTAGATCCACTAACATTATACATACGCGACTGTCATTCTCATTGTCGGCTGCTTTTTTCTGTCCACGTGCTTTTTTTGAAGCAATGTGTTCTTCACAGGTATCAACACTGATATCGTCCACAGTGTGTTGCCAAAATTTACAAAACATGATGCCATCATCATCATAGAAATGCTCCGTGAACTGCTTCGCCCGTACTTTGGCAGTCACTCTCCGTATAGCTGGTGTTCGCTTTGATTTTAAATACTCCTCATCGCCATTTTACCATGTTTACGTATCTGCTGACCTTCAACTCCTCAATTAAACTGTGTATGTATGCTAAAAGTTCATTGGTCGGTTGTGTGTCACATCAACCAATCACAATACACGATGCAAAACTAACCAGAAAAGCATATTTTGTTGTCGGTTTTGCAGCCTACTCTTTTCGAAAGTCAGCAATGGTTCTTTTTCCTGAATCTCCCACCATAGACAGTGAGAGACATGGCTGGCCTTGGAATGTGCACCAGCCTCCCCGTGACCGTAATTAGGATTAGGCAGCTACAGAAAATGAATGAATGAAGAGTTTAATTTTAACATAAATCATTTTATAATACAAATATTGCAAAATACCTGCTCTGTTTAACCAAGGGATGCAACACGACAAACAGCTAGCCTGCCGTCGTTAGCATCTGAAAACTTCCTCAGAGCAGCTGTTTACATGAGCAAAACATGAAAAAAATTTATTTGTTACCTGTATACATTCCTACATTCAATATACTGTGTTTATAACTGGTAATATAATTCATAGCAATAACGTCTTAGTATAAACAATATAGACAGAAACATTTATGAAAATGCCTTAACAACTAACTGCTCATTCTGTTGTGCTGCATCACTTGTGAGCACCCTGGAAGATCAATAACAACAGACTTGGTTACAAAAAAAGTTTACGAAAAAGTACCTAGTGCTAGTTTTTAGTAGACAGGGATTCCCAGCTGATAGTACAGGTCATGGATCCCACACTTTGGGCCAAATGTCAATAAAGCACTTTTCAGGGACTTTTCAAGAAACAAATTTTCATTTTCAAGTCGTGTTTAAAAGAGTTAAATATAACAGGAAATACTGTGTCTAACTTTCAAACAGTGAAATACAATAATTTTAATAAACCATAAATTAATATATGTAAGACCACAAACATTCTTAAAATTTTATCTACTACATTTTCAATGTAATAATTAAAAATAAAAGTAATTTAAATCATCTTACTGGAAAATATGCAATAATTTTAATAAACTGCTACAAGACCTCATACAAGAGGACCAACTGCAATGGGTTTTTTCGCATGCCTTGCAAAACGCATGATGCCAACATCTCTCCAATCACTGTAGTCTTTGGTCTTCTGCTACTCTGCTTTAAATAAACACCAGCAGTCTGACATTGTGGTTGTTGGTACAATACAGTCCTCTTAAGCTTTTTTATAAATATTTATTCACTTGTGACGAGCACAAAGGTCACCTGCAACGCCATTACCAAACTGCCGAAAATGGGATCTGTACGTCGTAAAACAGATCTAGAAGCTTCTATAATTTTGTCGTAAGTTAAATAATGTATTATGTACTACATTTTAATATATTGCAGTGATAATGTTTGACACCCTGTGTAAATTTTATAAAATAAAAATACTTGTATTTGAAAAGAGGGACTCAGTGTAAAAAATAAAAATAAAACTACCGTATACGTACTCGTAAACGGTGCTCGTCACCACAGAAGGGATAAACAACAACAACAACAGCAGACATTCCAAGATGTGTTATCAGATGTCGCTTGACAAACATCGATTTTCTGTGCCCTTATTGTAGAAAAGATACAAAAAGCAGAGATTTCGCACAAAATGATATACATGTATTGTGTAGATTGAGCCAAAGCTAAAAATCAAGTATTATTCAAGGGCAGAGCAAGAAAACCATTGGTTTTCAACGGGTGGCTTGGCAATTCCAGGGCTCGTGAAAGGAATTTATTTTTTTAAGTACTCCTCAAGGCATTCAAGCCCTGTATGAACCTTGACAGGTACTAGTGGAAAGATGGGAATTGGAACATCTTCATTTTGTGTTATGAACCCCAACCTACTCTGAAATAAAATGATCTTTATCTTCACACAGACCCCAACACAGAAAACACATGAAGAACAACTGCCCGATAGCAATAATGACGGCACTGATGTTTGGGCATGTAAGAACATCACTTTATACAGACTCCATAGGTCACAGGTTTACATCACTAGTCCAGCATTTACTACTTGCCAATTCATGCTCATATCATGATTTTTATATTATTATTTTTTATCTATTACATGCACTAAAATATGCTTCTTAAACACATTCTATACACAGTCTTACTCATTAATACAGTATTAATTTATTAAAATATAGTAATGATTAAGAAAAACCTTTTAATTTTGTACTATGATATTTATTAATAAAATATATAAACATTATACAGCATACGTTATATCTATCTATCTATCTATCGATCGATCTATCTACCTATATTATATATATATACACATACAGTATGTAGATGTTTTCATTTTGTATGTACAGTATAATATATTAATGCAGTCGTGAGGGGGGGCACAAACCAGTGTCTCTCCCTCACGCCGGTCCCAAGCCCGGATAAATGCAAAAGGTTGAGTTAGGAAGGGCATCCGGCGTAAAACAAATGCCAATAAAAAAAAAAAATGCGAGTCAAAACAAAGAATGCCATACCGGATCGGTCGAGGCCCGGGTTAACAACGACCACCATCAGTGCTGTTAACCAACAGGGTGCTGGTGGAAATTGGACTACTGTTGGTCGAAGACATCGAAGAAGGAGAGGCGGGAGGCGTGTCCTTAGGCAGAGAGACAACAGGAAAGGCATGAGTCTAGGACTGAGAGTAGGGACTTTGAATGTTGGAACTATGGCAGGAAAAGGTAGAGAGCTGGCTGACATGATGCAGAGGAGGAAGGTGGACATACTGTGTGTTCAGGAGAACAGGTGGAAAGGTAGCAAGGTTAAAAGCTTGGGAGCAGGGTTTAAGCTGTTTTTTCATGGTGTGGATGAGAAGAGAAATGGAGTAGGAGTCATCTTGAAGGAAGGGTTTGTCAGGAATGTTCCAGAAGTGAAAAGAGTGTCAGACAGAGTGATGAGTCTCAAGTTAGAAATTGAATGTGTGACGTTCAATGTTGTTAGTGCTTATGCCCCACAGGCAGGATGTGAGCTAGAAGAGAAGGAGAGATTCTGGAGTGAGTTAGATGAAGGGATGCAGAGTACCCCCAGAGGTGAAAGAGTGGTTATTGGAGCAGACTTCAATGGACATGTTGGTGCAGGAAACAGAGGGGACGAGGAAGTGATGGGCAGGTTTGGTATCCAGGACAGGAACGCAGAAGGACAGATGTTGGTCGATTTTGCAAAAAGGATGGAAATGGCTGTGGTGAATACTTTCTTCCAGAAGAGACAGGAGCATAGGGTGACTTATAAAAGCGGAGGTAGGAGCACACAGGTAGACTACATCTTGTGTAGGCGATGTAATTTGAAGGAAGTCAGTGACTGCAAAGTAGTAGTGGGTGAGAGTGTTGCCAAACAGCATAGGATGGTGGTGTGCAGGATGACGCTGATGGTGAGGAAGGTGAAGAAGGCAAAGGCAGAGCAGAAGACAAAGTGGTGGAAGCTGAAAAAGGGAGAGTGTCGTGTTGTCTTCAAGGAGGAGTTGAAACAGGCTTTGAGTGGTCAGGCAGTGCTTCCAGATGACTGGACGACAACAGCTAATGTGATCAGGGACACAGTTAGGAGAATACTTGGTGTGTCATCTGGAAGGAGAGGAGATAAGGAGACTTGGTGCTGGAATGAGGAAGTGCAGGAGTGTGTACAAAGGAAGAGGTTAGCTAAGAAGAAGTGGGACATTGAGAGGACCGAAGAGACTAAACAGGAGTACAGGGAGACACAGCGTAAGGCAAAGGTAGCGGTGTTAAAGGCCAAAAAGAGGGCGTATGATGACTTGTATGCTCGGTTGGAAAGTAAAGAGGGAGAAAATGATTTATACAGGTTGGCACAGCAGAGAAATAGAGATGGGAAGGACGTGCAGCAAGTTAGAGTGATTAAGGATAGAGAGGGAAATGTATTGACTGATGACAGAAGTATGCTGAGAAGATGGAAACAGTACTTTGAAGAGCTGATGAATGAGGAAAATGAGAGAGAAAAAAAGAGTAGAAGAGGTGATCGTTGAGGACCAGGAAGTAGCAAAGATTAGTAAGGGTGAAGTGAGGAGGGCATTGAAGAGGATGAAGAATGGAAAGGCAGTTGGTCCTGATGACATACCTGTGGCGGTATGGAAGTGTCTAGGAGAGGTAGCAGTAGATTTTCCGACAAGAACATTCAACAAGGTCTTACAGAGTGAGAGGATGCCAGAGGAATGAAGAAGTGTGCTGGTGCCCATTTTTAAGAACAAAAGAGACGTGCAGCGTTGTGGCAACTACAGAGGGATAAAGTTGATGAGCCATACGATGATGTTATGGGAAAGAATAGTTGAAGCTAGACTAAGGGCAGAGGTCAGCATTTGTGAACAACCGTTTGGTTTCATGCCAAGAAAGATCACCACAGATGCAGTGTTTGCCTTGAGGATGTTAATAGAGTACAGAGAAGGTCAGAGGGAGCTACATTGTGCCTTTGTGGATCTGGAAAAAGCATATGACAGGGTGCCGAGAGAGAAACTGTGGTATTGCATGAGGACGTCTGGAGTGGCAGAGAACTATGTTAGAGTGGTGCAGGACATGTATAAGGGATGTAAGACAGTGGTGAGGTGTGCTGTCGGTGTGACAGAAGAGTTCAAAGTGGAGGTGGGACTGCATTAAGGATCAGTTCTGAGCCCCTTCTTGTTTGCTATGGTGATGGACAGGCTGACAGACGAGGTTAGACAAGATTCCCCATGGACCATGATGTTTGCAGATGACATTGTGATCTGTAGTGAGAGCAGAGAAGAACTGTTGTAAAGCTGTAGTATTAAAGTCTTTTTCAATTACTTTTCCAGTACATTGCCTCAGTTAATGTTTACAATGTTTAGAAGCCAAGGAGCAGCTTAGCCACGCCCCTCAGCCGGAGCGGAGAGTTAGAGAAAACAGCCAAAAATAAAAGTCCCCCCAAAACACAGACCATAACAAAAAGAACATAAAAAGAACATGAAATGTAATAAATTGGATAAACAAAACAAAACGATAAACATGCTACACCACAGTACATAAAATCACACACACAAACATTCTAAACATTAACTGTACTGTACTGTACTGTGCTGTACTGTAGGAGCAGTGGTGGTCTAGTGGTATAGGGCGCTGGATCGCTGATCCAAAGGTTGGGGGTTCGAGTCCCACGCTCCACAAGGTTGTCACTGTCCCCCCCAGTGCGGCTAACTGGGTTATCAAAGGCGGGCCATGTCTCTCACTGTCTATGGTGAGAAGCATGTAAAAGAACCATTGCTGACTTTCGTAAAGAGTAGGTTGCAAAGTCGTCAGCGTGTTTCTGTCCCTTGCTAAAAGGGTTGTGACAGGAAGGGCATGACGTAAAAGAAACCTCTGCCAAATGAAACGTGCGAATCAGATGATTCGCTGTGGCGACTCCCGAGTAAAAGGGAAAAAGCCGAAAGAAAGACAGACAGACTGTACTGTGCTGTACTGTAATGATTGAAAAAGACTTTAATACTAGAGTGCTTTCAGATGATTATTTCCTCTTCAGGCACTTCAGAAGAAACTGTCATTTCTTCAGGAGAAAGTCTTATTTCTTCAGAAGAGACATCCAACATCATTACCTTTTCTAGCGCTTAGCCAAAGAAGATGCACAGCATTTGAGTGGCAGCATACAGCTCAACTGGTAATTAAAACACACTAAAAAAAGAGGCTCATTGAAAACTTGTGCGCATGAGGAAAAAGGGGCGTTACATCATCTCAACCAATCAGCAGGAAGGAGGACAGCCATTGGCTGAATTTGAATGATGTGTCAGTTGCTTGGCAGTCAGCGAATACTCAAACCGTGAGTGCAAAACCACAAATAGTCAAGGGCTTACTGTATTAAGTATAGTGTAGTGTATGACTGTAGTTTATGAGTGTCATATGACTGATGACTGGCTTCACTGTTTTCATTCAGGAATAAACAATGTTCTTATTTTGTTTGTGAAAAATCAAAGAATCCCTTGCATTTGGTTACCAAAGCCACACAGGGTGACAATAGAAGTATAGAAAATTATGGGAGATGTGCAGATTTATCTGTGTTTCAACCTGAAATTCAGGTAAAGTGTGAACATGGTGCATACTGTAGATGTGCCAATGGTCATTATAGACTTGAAGGGTAGAATGAAGGTCGCCGTAGTCTTCATTATTGAAAGTATCACTAAGCATCCTGCATCTTTTGTGTGTGTTGGATCAAAAACAACAAGAGGTTTGCTAAAATAATATGGCATGACACCATTAAGTGCTTTATGGGTTAAAAGTAGCACTTATATTTGTTTCAAAATCTAATTGAGAGCCAGTGCAGTGTAAGTAAGATCAGATTGATAAGCTTGTATCTTCTGGTTGTAGAGAGAACTCTTGTTGCTGCATTCTGGACCAACTGAAGCTTGTTTATACTCCCATTAGAGCACCCAGACAGTAACACATTACAATAATCTAAGCTCAAGCTAACAAAGCGAGAACAAGTTTTTCCACCTCATGCAGTGACATCGTATTTCTTACTTTAGCAACATCCCTGAGATGAAAGAAGGCCACCCGAGTAATATTATCTACATGAGCTTCAAATGAAAGGCCAGCGTCAATAATCACTCCAACATCTTTTACTGCTACACATGATGAGACTGAAACACCATCCAAACTTATTACATCATCAGAAACCTTATTTCTAGCTGCCTGAGATCCGAATACAAGTACTTCTGTCTTATCAGAGTTGAAAAGCAGGAAGTTAGTAAGCATCCAGTGTCTGATGTCCTTTACAGATTTCTCAACTTTATTAAGCTGATCTCACTCATCTGACTGTGCTGAAATATATAACTGTGTATCATCTGCATAACAATGAAAGCTAATACAGTACCATGATCACAAATGATATCACCCAAAGGAAGCATGTATAGAGAGAAAAGCAAAGGGTCTAGGGCGGAACCTTGTGGAACACCAAACTTCCAGACAACTTAATGTACAGAGAAATCACCATTTACATCTACAAACTGATAAAGGTCAGTTAATTAAGATTTAAACCAGGAGAGGGTGGTTCCCTTAACTCCAGCAACTTTTTTCTAATCTCTCAGGTAGAATCGTGTGATCAATAGTGTCAGAGGCTGCACTAAGGTCAAGTCACACAAGCAGAACAACATAGTTGTGGTGGGAGGTCACCAGTAGGTCATTTACCACCTTAATGAGTGCTGTCTCTGCACTATGATGAGGCCTAAAGTCTGACTGATACATGTCGTGGATGTTATACCTACAAATTATATGAACGTAATTGCTGCGCTACAGCTTTTTCTAAGATCTTAGAGAATAAAAAGGAGGTCTGACTTTTGTCTATAGTTGTCTTGGTCTATAGTGCTGATGTTGGCTGGCGTGCTCATCTTGGAAGTCCCTCCCTAGTCTTAGATGTGCACTGAGACAATACAGATGACTTTTCAGTGCTGGAGCTACAACCCCTTTTCCCACAATTTATTTCGGACTTACAGGTGTTGTATAACAAACCAGACTACATGCTATACTGTCCTGAAGTTTCTCATATATGGTTTGTATCTTCATGGTTCCACCCAAATGAGGATGGGTTCCTTTTGGGCCTGAGTTTTTCCTTGCCGCAGTCACAGCAGGCGATGCTCATAAGGGATGTGTAAGGGTTGGAGGAAACGATTAAATTCTTTTACACTTTATAAATTCCTACTTTTATTGTGTAAAGCTGTTTTGTCACAATGTCAACTGTCACTTTGAAAAAAAAAAAGCTAATAAGACTGAATATATATATATATATATATATATATATATATATATATATATATATATATATATATATATATATATTCAGTCTTATTAGCTTTTTATATATATATATATATATATATATATATATATATATATATATATATATATAATCTGTTTATGCTGCAAACAATAGAAGTTGATCGTGGTAACCGCGTGACTGACAGACAGACACACACACACACCAGAGGCTTGTGGGAGCTCGAGACAAACACTACTGTGTGATATGCCAAGCCAAGTGAAAAATCAGCACGAGATGTGTTCAAGTCTCTTTTCCCTTCCTCTAGCGCAGTGTGTGGGTTTATTGTTCCGTTCTTCGTGTAAATATTGACCGGATATTAATGCCAAGCGACTCGGTTACTCACCGCTAGCGCCCAAGTGATGGACATGATTGTCTTTGTTGCTGTCGCTGTTTGTGAGCTCCGTTGACTCCAACAGAACAGACACCGTGAAAACATGAACACGACTCAGGAGACGTGAAGTGTTCTCACCGGGGTTGAGGAGCTGAGTCTCAGGAACAGCTCCGCCGCCTGCAGTGGTCCCTGGCTGGACACTTTGTGCTGAGTGCAGCTCGTAACTTCGCTGCTCGTTCTATGGTCAGTTTCGGGGAGATCCACAGGCTTGGGGTTGGATGGGAAAAGCCTCTCGCTGTGAGTTCGTGCTGCAATTCCCATAGCGATGACGGGTTTGGTGACCGGTGCCTTCCTGGCGCGGCTTCGCCCCGGCTCCGTGTTGTTGTGCTGTGCCGCAAAGCGGGTGGGCGCTGGACACACACGTCACCACCGAAACTCAGCACGAGCTCGAATCTCACCACCGTCGCTGTGTTTACACGCGCGCGGCTCGTTATTGCGACCCGGTTGCGCAATTCGGAGAACAGAGACGGTATCAGTGGCCTATTTGCTCCAATTCTATACAATTTATTCAATCATTCCTCAAATTTCCGGCCGTCAGAATTTTATCCTTCGTACATCGGATTAGCCGGATCAAAAATTTATGGAAAAAAATAAATGTAGAAATGTATCCTTTAAATGATACATAATAAATTACATATCTGCCGATATTTACATAAACCGCCATTCTCTGCTATTTCTGGTGCAGATGGAAGTCATTTAAGGCCCATTATGGACACAGTGCTTATTATTATTATCTACAATTACTATTATTATTATTATTATCATCTACTATTAATATTATTATCTATTATTATTATTATATACAATTACTATTATTATCTACTATTATTATTATTATTATTATCATCATCTACTATTAATATTTAATAGAGGTTTATCTATTGTTGTTATTATTATTATTATCTACAATTACTATTATTATCTACTATTATTATTATTATTATTATCGACTATTATTATTATTATTATTATTATTATCATCTACTATTAATATTATTATCTATTATTATTATTATTGTTATTATTATTATTATTATTATTATAATTAGTAGGGCAGTGGCGGTCTAGTGGTATAGGGCGCAGGATCGCCGAGTCTAAGGTTGGGGGTTCAAGTCCCCACAGGGTTCTCACTGTCCCCCCCAGTGTAGCTAACTGGGTCATCAAAGGCGGGTCATGTCTCTCACTGTCTATGGTGAGAGGTTCATGTAAAAGAACCATTGCTGACTGTTGTAAAGAATAGGCTGCAAAGCCATCAGCGTGTTTCTGTCCCTTGTTAAAGGGTTGTGACAGGAAGGGCATCCCACGTAAAAACCTATGCCAAATCAAATCTGCGAATCAGATGATTCACTGTGGCGACTCCCGAGAAACAGAAAAAAGACAAACGAGAAAGAAGAAGAAGAAGATTATTATTATCTACATCAAATAATGCACATAGGATAAGCCAGTTTTTATCTTTTATTATTATTTTCTAAAGTTATATATGGATCAGCTGTATTCTATGAAAATTAATCAAATTATGCCATATTACAGTTCCTCAAATTATGCACAGTTTTGTTCCTCAATTAACAGGAAAAGCAAGAGAATTTGTGCACCAAATAGAGACTGACAATCCTCAAACTGACAGATTTTTCCTATTTCATGTCCTGAATTCACCAGTTTGCGAACAAAACAAAAAAATCTGCTTACTGTTAGTTTTCCTTAAAATTTGCAGAAAACAAGAAGACAACTGTATAAAAGAAACAATTGTCTGTCTTTTCGGCTTTTTCCCTTTTACTCGGGAGTCGCCACAGCGAATCATCGGATTCGCACGTTTGATTTGGCAGAGGTTTTTACGTCGGATGCCCTTCCTGTCACAACCCTTTTTAGCAAGGGACAGAAACACGCTGACGACTTTGCAACTACTCAACGAAAGTCAGCAATGGTTCTTTTACATCAACCTCTCACCATAGACAGTGACAGACATGGCCCGCCTTTGATAATCAATTTACTTTCCTTCAGAGGTGGATGATGTGGTTTTGCAAAAAATACAAGATTTCGAAGAATGATGAAGATGAGGCCTTGCTCATCACTATCTGTGTTTCACTGAATGCCAACATCCACCTGAGTGAGGTTTAGAGCAATAAATGCAGCGTGCCCCGATCCGGTGATTACAATCACACTAAACAGGCTGAAACTACACTGGATTATCTAGGTCGTCGCATTTCTATATGCACGCACACATAAATATGTATATATGCCCCTGTACTGCACTGGCTCTGTCCAGGGTGTACCCCGCCCTCACCCAGAGGTGGCTGAGATGGGTGCCAGCCTCCCCGCAACCCTAATTGGGATCAAACAACTTAGAACAAATTGACATACACAAATTTTATTCATATATACAGACAGCTAACTGGGTTATCAAATGCCTGCCATGTCTGTCACTGTCTATGGTGAGAGGTTCATGTAAAAGAACCATTGCTGACTTTCGTAAAGAGTAGCTGCAAAGCCGTCAGCGTGTTTCTGTCCCTTGCTAAAGGGTTGTGTCAGGAAGGGCATCCAACGTAAAAACCTCTGCCAAATCAAATATGCGACAATCCACTGTGGCAACCCCTGAGAAAAAGGGAGTAGCCGAGAGGAAAAGAAGAAGAAGATATATACAGTATCTTCTGTTTCATTCGTTTTTTTCCCTTTTCCAAGGGTCGCCACAGTGAATTACCTGATTCGCATTTTTGATTTGGCATAGGTTTTTACGTTGGATGTCCTAGAGCAAATAACAATAAAAATAAAAAGACAGGACAAAGACTTTCTATTGAATATTCTTCTATAATCATCTGAAGAGAGAGGATGGTTTCACCACCCCTCAAAACAGATCTGTAGTGATAAATGGAGTTTCAATAGAAAAAGTCTTTGTCCTGTCCTTTTATTATATATTTACACACTGGTCCTTCTCAAAAAATTAGCATATTGTGATAAAGTTCATTATTTTCTGTAATGTACTGATAAAAATTAAACTTTCATATATTTTAGATTCATTGCACACCAACTGAAATATTTCAGGTTTTTTATTTTAATACTGATGATTTTGGCATACAGCTCACGAAAACCCAAAATTCCTATCTCAAAATTAGCATATTTTATCCGACCAATAAAAAAGTGTTTTTAATACAAAAAAGTCAACCTTCAAATAATTATGTTCAGTTATGCACTCAATACTTGGTCGGGAATCCTTTTGCAGAAATGACTGCTTCAATGGGGCGTGGCATGGAGGCAATCAGCCTGTGGCACTGCTGAGGTGTTACGGAGGCCCAGGATGCTTCGATCGCGGCCTTAAGCTCATCCACAGTGTTGGGTCTGGTGTCTCTCAACTTTCTCTTCACAATATCCCACAGATTCTCTATGGGCTTCAGGTCAGGAGAGTTGGCAGGCCAACTGAGCCCAGTAATACCATGGTCAGTAAACCATTTAGCAGTGGTTTTGGCACTGTGAGCAGGTGCCAGGTCGTGCTGAAAAATGAAATCTTCATCTCCATAAAGCTTTTCAGCAGATGGAAGCATGAAGTGCTCCAAAATCTCCTGATAGCTAGCTGCACTGACCCTGCCATTGATAAAACACAGTGGACCAACACCAGCAGCTGACATGATGGCCTTCCCGAGTAATATTATCTACATGAGCTTCAAATGAAAGACCAGCGTCAATAATCACTCCAACATCCTTCACTGCTACACATGATGAGACTGAAACACCATCCAAACTTAAACATACTTAGCATCATCAGAAACCTTATTTCTAGAGGTCTGATATCCGAGCACAAGTACTTCTGTCTTATTCTTGGCTTTGTAAATATTCCGCTGAGTTGTCACCCATTCGCCCCACTGCAAGTGCTCTGATGTCAGAGGGGGGTTTACTATCTCCACTTAAGGCACTCAGACTTTCTGCTGCAGGAAGAACGCTACTCTTAATTTCACTAGCCCTCTCTACAGTCCACATGCACACTTCTAACACTACCATCCTCTCCGTCAGAGAGTTAAATAGTACGCACCTATCACAGATAAACTTATCACTAGTGATGGAGGGAAAGGCGCCATGATGCTAAAAAGAAAATGTGTCTTCAGTGGAGGTGTAAACATACTCAACAAGAGCAGTGAGTATTTCATTTATATGTCCTAATTTTCCTCATATTGTGTTTCTGCTTGGATGTTTTCAAGCTTAGAAGGTCCACCCTGTTACCATAAAATATTATTTTATATAAAACCTTTCGTGGCAGTGGTGACCTGGTGGTAAAAGGTGCTGGCTCACTGATCCTAAGGTTGGAGGTTCAAGCCCCACTCTCTGCAGGTTGTCACTGTCCCCCCCATGGCAGCTAACTGGGTTATCAAAGGCCAGCCATGTCTCTCACTGTCTATGGTGAGAGGAATGTAAACAACTATTGCTGACTGTTGTCAAGAGTAGGCTGCGTAGCCGTTAGCGTGTTTCTGCCCTGTGATGGTCGGTGAGCTGTGCAGGAGGGATTCTGCCCTCGCTAAGAGAGAAGAGTGATGCCAGAAGCATGTCAACACACCAGTAACCAGTATATAAACTTTTCAGAAATTCAAAACATATTTGGTGAACAGTAGACAATCTTCTTTTCCTTTCGGTTGTTCCCTTCAGGGGGCGCCACAGCGAATCATCTGCTTCCATCTCACCCTATCCTCTGCATCTTCTCTTACACCAATGACCTTCATGTCCTCCTTCACCACATCCATAAATCGTCTCTTTGTTCCTCCTCTCGGCCTTCTGCCTGGTAGTTCCAACCTCAGCATCCTACTACCAATCTACTCAATATCCCTCCTCTGTACATGTCCAAACCATCTCAATCTAGCCTCTCTGACTTTGTCTCCAAAATCTCTAACATGTGCTGTCCCTCTGATGTGCTCATTCCTGATCCCATGCATCCTCGTTACTCCCAAAGAGAACCTCAACATTTTCATCTCTGCTACCTCCAGCTCCGCCTCCTGTCTTTTCCCCAGGGCCACTGTCTCTAAACCATACAACATCGCTGGCCTCAACACCGTCTTGTACACTTTTCCTTTCATTCTTGCCGATACTCTCCTATCACACATCACACCGGATACGTTTCTCCAACCTTTCCAACTTGCCTGCACACGCTTCTTCACTTCTTTTGAGACAGTTAGAAACATGGCCCGCCTTTGATAACCCAGTTAGCTGCACCGGGGGAACAGTGACAACCTTGTGGAAAGTGGGACTCGAACCCCCAACCTTAGGATCAGCGATCCAGTGCCCTATACCCTGCCTCGTAGCAGGCATTTGAATGAATTCTATTTTATTTCTATTGCCTGAGCAGGTTTGCTGAGATACAGTTTAACAAATTGAGTGAGCAACTCTCGGTAATCATAGTTTATCAGTACTAATGGGGAGAACGACATCGTTGGTCACTAAGTGTGTCTTTTTAAGGAGCTCAGCCGGGAAAGCGAGAAGGAATCAGAAATATTGTGATGCTGACCCTGACAGAAGTAGAAAGGGCATTGGGACCGAGTGGGACAGAGGAAAAAAGACATGAAGACTGGAAAGGAAATGAGCATTAATGAACTGAGTCAGAGAGAAAAGAGGGCAAAAAGGATGAAATGGATGGAGGCATAAAGGCAACTCAGTTCCAGAGCCATGTCCAGTGCTTTGCTGCAGTCAGAGATACTGCTGAACACCCCTGAAATTCCTGACGCTCCTGAGCCAGGGCCCTCCAGGTTGTAATATTGAAGTTTCGCTATGTAATTACATCATCAATTAATTAATTGATTTATATGAAAAAAAAAACAGTTTTCAACATTTAATTTCCCCATAAAATGGCCTTGATACCAATAAATTCTGAATAAAAATACTTCTATTTTCATATTTTTTTTTCTGTCTGAGGCAATGGCTTCAAGGGGAGAGCCTTAAGACAGAAAAAGTCAAAAAGAAGAGAATAGACCGAAAACCGGAATGATTGAGCTATAGCATACTGGAGAATGGTGTTTCCATTAATATGATAATGAGGTATATACAGGTGTCATATTGGATGTGGAATGTCACAGTATCAAAGTAAAATGCATTCATCATGATGAGATAAACAAGTTCTTTTGCTCAGGTCCTCAGGAAGATATCAGCTGGTATCATGATGGGCATATACTTTGCCTGATGCCAGAACCATGGGCTCTGAACAGGCGCTCTATACAGATTGAACCTGTGGTTTGGAAATATGTGGAAGAGCAATTACAGTGATTATTCTGTGTTCAGGGTTTTTTGTTTTTTTTTCAAATGAGGATCTTATTTTTCTAACTACCTTTGCTCTGTTCAATAACAGGAAACTTGAGTTGTTCAATTTTCTTTGAGAAAAGAAAGTATAACTCTTTATATATATATATATATATATATATATATATATATATATATATATATATATATATATTACACACAAGATTAAGATATACATTGAGTTCACTTAATTATGATTTATTTAGAATGAATGTAAAGGATGATGCACGCTGTCAGTGTGGCCACAAGTGTGAGAATGTTTTTCACTATTTTCTAGAATGTCCCTTATATCATTTTCAACGTGAACAAATGTTAAAGACTTTAGAGCACATTGTCCATCAAAGAGCACCAATCGATATTAATCTCATTTTAAATGGCAATGTAGATTATTCTACAATAACTACCTGGAGAGGGCTTCTGCTTCCATCTCACCCTGTCCTCTGCATCTTCTTCTCTTCCACCAACTGTCTTCATGTCTTCCTTCACCACATCCATAAATCTCCTCTTTGGTCTTCCTCTAGGCTTTCTGCCTGGTAGTTCCGACCTCAGCATCCTACGACCAATATACTCACCATCCCTCCTCTGTACATGTCCAAACCATTATACATTATACAGTTGTGCTCAAAATAATAGCAGGTTGTTCAAAAAAGTGAACTAAGCTCAAAATTCTTATAATAGCTTGTGTTTCCATCCACAGAAATGGCACACAACACATTCTATTCAAAATCAAAATATGAAGAAAAAGATTGTGTTATTCCTGTAAACAAATTGAAGAAAAGTGAATGTTAGACTGTTCAAAAAACCACAATGTCTGCCTTCTTTACAAACACAAACATTCACTGTATAAACTGAAAAATGGTTTACGGTTTTGTTTTCTTTTGAATCATTGAACTAATATTTAGTTGTATAAACACTATTTGTGAGAACTGCTGCACATCTGTGTTGTGGAGTCGACCAAGTTCTGGTACCTGTGAGTAGGTTTTCCAGTCCAGGATGATTGGACTGCATTCCACAGTTCTTCTGTATTTATTGATTTTGCCTCAGAAGCTGTATTTTTGATGTCACCACACATTTTTTTATTGGATTAAAGTCCGGTGATGGGGCCACTGCTTCATAATGTCAATCTTGCTGGTCTGGAACCAAGATATTGCCCGTTTACTGGTGTGTTTTGGGTTGCTGTCTTGTTGTAACCCAATTTTCAAAGCGTTTCCTTCAACATAAGGCAGCACGACTTCTCCAACTATTCTGATGTCAAACCAGATTCCAAAAAAATTGGGATACTATACAAATTGCGAATAAAAACTGAATGCAATGATGTGTTCAGTTCAGTTCATTTTCTGTAACCGCTTCATCCTAATTAGGATCGCGGGGAGGCTGGTGCCCATCCCAGCCAACTCAGGGCGAGGGCAGAGAGTACACCCTGGACAGCTCACCAGGCCATCGCAGGGCAGAAACACACTGACGGCTTTGCAGCCTACTCTTGTCGAAAGTCAGCAATGGTTCTTTTACATGCCTCACACCATAGACAGTGAGAGACATGGCCAGCCTTTGATAACCCAGTTAGCTGCACTGGGGGTGCAATGATGTGGAAGTGCAAAACTGAGAAAGTGTATTTTAATGGAAAAATACGTTGATTTTAAATTTCACGGTGTCAACAAATCTCAAAAAAGTTGGGACAGGTAGCAATAAGAGGTTGGAAAAGACAATTGCACTTATAACAAACAGCTGGAAGACCAATTAACACTAATAAGGTCCACTAGCAGCATGAGTGAGTATAAAAAGAGCTTCTTAGAGTGGCAGTGTCTCTCAGAAGCGAAGATGGGTAGAGGCTCACCAATTCCCCCAATGTTGACAAAAAGATAGTGGAGCAATACCAGAAAGCTGTTTCCCAATGAAAAATTGCAATGAGTTTGAAGTTATTGTCATCTACAATGCACAACATCATGTAAAGACTGAGAGAATCTGGGACAATCTCTGTGCATAATGGTCAAGGCTGAAAAACCATACTGGATGCCCGTGATCTTCTGGCCTTTAAACAACACTACATCACAAACAGGAATGCTCCTGTAAGGGAAACCACAGAATGGGCTCAGCAATACTTCCAGAAACCATTGTCGGTGAACACAATCCACCGTGCCATCCGCCGTTGCCAGGTGAAACGCTACAGTACAAAGAAGAAGCCATTGCTAAACAGGACCCAGAAGCCCAGGCGTTTTCTCTGGGCCAGGGGCCATTTAAAATGGAGTGTGGCAAAGAGGAAAACTGTTCTGTGGTCAGACGAATCACGATTCAAAGTTCTTTACGGAAAACTGGGACGCCATGTCATCCGGACTAAAGAGGACAACCCAAGTTGCTCTCAGCACTCAGTTCAGAAGCCTGCATCAGTGATGGTATGAGGTTGCATGAGTACACGTGGCATGGGCAGCTTGCACATCTGGAAAGGCACCGTCAATGCAGAAAAGTATATTCAGTTTCTAGAACAACATCTGCTCCCATCCAGACGCCGTCTCTTTCAGAGAAAACCTTGCATTTTTCAACATGATAATTCCAGACCACATGCAGCATTAATTATAACATCATGGCTGCGTCGGAAAAGGATCCGGGTATTGAAATGGCCAGCCTGTAGTCCAGATCTTTCACCTATAGAGAACATTTGGCGAATCATAACGATGAAGGTGCAACAAAGAAGGCCCAAGACAGTTGAACAGTTCGAGGCCTGAATTAAACAAGAATGGGACAGCATTCCTATTTTTAGACTTGAGAAACTTGTCTCCTCGGTCCCCAGACGTTTGCAGACTGTTGTAAGAAGAGGGGATGCCTCACAATGGTGAAAATGGCCTTGTCCCAAATTTCTTGAGCTTTGTTGACACCATGGAAATTTAAAATGAACATATTTTCCCTTCAAATGATTTTTCTCAGTTTAAAATTTTGACCCTGTCATCTATGTTCTATTCAGAATAAAATATTGAAATTTGGCACTTCCACATTATTGCATTCAGTTTTTATTCACAATGTGTATAGTGTTCCAACTTTTTTGGAATCCGGTTTGCATAACAATATTGACAGAAAGAGGGAAAAGGAAAGAAGAAGTGAATATTAAGACAGAAAGGTTCAATTTTGAATATTATAATAAGAAAAAAGATTATATGCATTTCAACACGTCTATAATACTTCAACAGCAATATTACATCTCTTCATAAATCAATCCTCATTAATAATTTGATAAGCAGAACTTTTACCTTACGGACACCAACATTTCACATCCAATGAGAGAAATTACATGTTGCTTTAGTAAGAGCAGTGAAGTCAGGTGTATACGTTGTAAGAACAACATGCAGACTGTGGTAGGTGTGCGTGCAGAGATGTGCGATTATGAGTTTTAATAGTGTTCACGTGTATACCAAAACATGAACAATACAATGTTCCGGTGAGCTTCAGAACCCAGTGGAAGGATCATGGCAGAGTTAGCGTGGGGGTTTCTTAAAATACCTTTTGAATTTATAATGTTTACATACAAATATATTTACTTTCACTGCACAGTAGACACACAAGCTTCAATTAGACAAATAAAACCACTGCTCCATCGATGCACTGTTAATCCACCTGTTTTCCGAATTAACTTCTCGTTTTTTATGTAAAAGATTATGTAAAACAGATATTTTGGCCAAGTTACAAGTTAAGAGCATTGCCCGGAAAAGCATGCGGAGGACAGATATCGCAAACGGTGATTGGTTCCTGATAGCACCTTGTACCAGAGTGAGGCGGGGCTAATCTGGCCAGAAACAGTTGTGACACAGAATCATACAAAAGTATGTTGACTTCAGGCTGGGGGATATTAAATTATTTAATACACATTTTGTCACTGAAAAAAAATTAAGCGAGTAGCCAACTAAAGGGGCCAATGCCAAGTATCCCACGGACTGCCAATTAAATAGCCTGGAAATCGAGAGAGAGAGTGTGTGTGTGTGTGTGTGTGTGTGTGTGTGTGTGTGTGTGTGTGTGTGTGTGTGTGTGTGTGTGAGTGAGTGTGCATGTCTGTGTGTGGTTCTTTACAATGGCAAGAGAGCCTCCTTAATTACAGAAAAGCTTGTAGTGCTGTTTGAGCAATATATTTCTCAAATCTAATTGAAAATAGCAAAAATAATCCAAAATAGGTATTTAATATTGTTGCAGAATTAACTGGGAGAGAGAGAGAGAGTTCCTTTTGGCTTTTTCCCTTTTTCAGGGGTCAGCAAATGATTCACATGTTTGATTTGGAATAGGTTTTTATGTCAGATGCCCTTCCCGACACAACCCTTTTAGCAAGGGACAGAAACATGCTGACGGCTCTGCAGCCTACTCTTTACGAAAGTCAGCAATGGTTCTTTGACATGCCTCTCCCCATAGACAGTGAGACATGGCCGGCATTTGATAACCCAGTTACTTGCACTGGGGGGACAGGGACAACCTTGGGGAGGGTGGGACTCGCACCCCCAAACTTAGGATCAGCGATCCAGCACCCTATACCACCAGACCACCACTGCCCACTGCAGAATTACCTAGGAATAAGACCATAAATAAACTGTGTAGACCATCAACTTATAGCAATGACAACTTTATGAACTTTTTTGATGTTAAAATTGAAAATATCAGACAAATATTGATTCTCTGAACTTAAAGACAGAAATGTCAATAACTGAAAAAGTAAATAATAATATCAGATTCACAACTAGAGTGTTTTAACCCCATTCAAAAGATGGAACTAATCTCATGAATTTCCTCATCAATCAACAACCTGTGTGCTTGATCCAGTATCTCCATGTTTTTTTATATACAAATACAATCAGAAGTTTATTCAATCCAATTAATTCTTCTCTTAGCACTGGTTATGTACTTAAATCCTTTAAACTAGAAGTTATCAAACCTCTGATTAAGAAACCCGATCTCAACCCATATCAGCTGTCCAACTATAGACCAAAATCAAACCTCCCTTTTATCTCTAAGATCTTAAAAAAGCTGCAGCACATGAGTTATGTTCATATCTTTGTAGAAATAAAATTCAAGAAATGTATCAGTCAGGCTTTAGGCTTCATCATAGCACAGAGACAGCACTCATTAAGGTCGTAAATGAGCTACTGGTGGGCTCTGACCATGGCTCTGTCTCCCTGTTTGTGTTACTTGACCTTAGTGCAGCCTTTGACACTATTGATCATATGATTTTCATTGACAGATTTGAAAATATTGTCGGAACTGCCCTCTTCTGGTTTAAGTCTTATTTAACTGACTGTTATCAGTTTGTAGGTGTAAATTGTGATTTCTCTGTACATTCCAATATTTAGTTTGGTGTTCCACAAGGTTCCGTCCGAGGCTCATTGCTTTTCTCACTATACAAGCTCATTTGGGTACTATCATTTGTGATGATGGTATTCATTTTTATTGTTATTCTGATGACACACAGTTATATATTTTAGCAAAGATAGATCAGTCTTGTTGTTTATGATCTGGCATGCCCCCTTATATCAAAAGATGCAGCCTGTTTAGTGATACCTTGAATATTGAAGACTACTGCAGGGGTCGGAGCTTTCTCTTACAAAGCCCCACCGTTTTGGAATAACCTTCCAGTTAATGTTTAGGACTCAGACACAGTCTCTGCTTTTAAGATGAGGCTGAAAACTTACTTGCTTAGTGGAGCATTAGTTAAAAGGCTTTTATTATGTAAAGGAGCAGATCTGGGGGTCTCAAGCATAGAAAGTTCTGGTAAACTGTGAAGTTGGGATGCTGTCGCTCCCCCACTCAACATGCTCACCCAGGTCCGTTGACAGTGGAGTGGCTGAATGCCCCAATGTCTCAGGGTCCCTCACTTCCTGTCTTCCTTCTGGTTTGCTCTCTTTTAGTTCTGCTGCCATAGTCAGTCATGCCGGATTCCCAGCTGCACTCAGAAATAATAAATTCTTCTATTTCCATTACACTATAATGTCTCTCTCTCTCTCTCTCTCTCTCTCTCTCTCGCTCTCTCTCTCTCTCTCTCGCTCTCTCTCGCTCTCTCTCTCTCTTTCTCTCTCTTTCTGCCTCTCTCTGCCTCTCTTTGCCTTTCTGCTGCTTCTAGGAGGCTGGTGATCCTGATTCCCAGACTGGCAAGCACCAAGTATTTTGATCCTTCTGTTTTCTCAGTCCTGTGGTCTTTCCTGGTGAGCTGATGTTGGCTGAAGTTCTCATCTTGGAAGCCCATCACTCCTGTTGATGAAGATGTATGTGGGCTTAGTCGTGCTCTCAGACAAGAAGATGACGTTTCTCTACTGGTGATATAAACTCTTTTTTCCCCCACAACTTTTCAGGACTTACCATTGTATAACCAACCGGACTACATTTTGGACTGTAGTGAAGTTTCTTGTATATGGTTTGTATCTTTGTGGTTCCACCCAATGAGGATGGGTTTTCCTTTTGGCCGTGATTGCTCTCAAGGTTTCTTGCCCACATCAACTGTGTGTGAGTGTGTGGGGGGGTGTTCCTTGTTACCATCAGCACGGGCAACACTCATTATGGATGTGCAGGGGTTGTAGGAAATATTTAAATTTTATACTTTGTAAGCTCCTACTTTCACTGTGTAAAGCTGCTTAGCAACAATTGTAAAAAGTACCATACAAATAAAATCGAATAAAACTGAATTGAAGTGTGTGTGTTTAGGTTTTTAGGTGGGCCATGCAGAGAAATGAGAGAGAGAGAGAGAGAGAGAGAGAGAGAGAGAATGAGAATGCGTGTGTGTGTGTGTGTGTGTGTGTGTGTGTGTGTGTGTGTGTGTGTGTGTGTGTGTGTGTGTGTGTGTGTGAATGTATGTATGAAAGAGTGTGAGCTTGTAGTGCAAAGAATGTTGAGAAAGAAAAATACAGCAAGAAAGACAACACAGAATAGAGTGTGTATATGTGTCTGTACGAGAGAGACAGAGTGTGAGAGAGAGGGAGAGAGAGAGAGAGAGAGAGAGAGAGAGAGAGAGAATGTATGTGTAAAAAGTGAAAGAGACTGTGTGTGTGTGTGTGTGTGTGTGTGTGTGTGTGTGTGTGTGTGTGTGCAGAGTTTCAATATTACAGCAGGTAAGATACTGTTATCTAAAGTTTAAAAATATGAACACATTGATAAATATCGATAAAAGAAAAGTAGGGAGAAAGATCATGGGTAAATTCTAAAAACTAAAGGTAAGACTCCTAATACAATACAGTACAGTTCATAAATATGGTGATATTAAGTGGTGTTGCCAGGGTGAAGAAGGAAGATGGAGATCAGAGAATGAAGTTATGGGGATGAGGTGGGAGAGGGGCGGGGTGAAAACTGTAAATGTTATTGCGTTTACTCACATACAACACCCCCACACACACACTCACACACACTCACATGCACCCTCACTTACTGGAGGCAGGTTTGTTTCATTCCAGCAGAGAGAATAGAAAGCTGTATTATCTTTCTGAGGCTGAGCTGTTGTTTCGGGACAGGTCTGCTCTCCTCCTGATGGGATGTGTTAGATATGCGCCTGACATAGTGTTTTCTTTGGTGCACGAAAAGTTTAATTTTAGTCTCATCTGTGCCAGAACCATTTCCCCAAATGTATGTAATGCTATTTTTAACCCTAAGTAATGTCTTTTTCTGACCACTCCTCCTTTAAGCCCAGCTGTATAGAGTGTATACACCAGTCTCTCCTGTGGAACCCTGCAGCTCCTCCAGGGTTAACTTTCTGTACTGGCTCTCTGAGGCCCTCCTTGCCCTCCTTGCCTGATCTGTGAGTTTTGTTGGGCGACCCTCTTCTGGCAGGTTTGTTGTTGTATCACAGAGGTGCAGAGATTTTTGTAGACAATGATTTTCTTTAATGTTTGTGATTTCAAACTGCAGATCTGGGGCAACATTTTTTAGCTCCTTGGATTAAAGCTGAAAAACTTTAGATACCATGATGATTGTTTTTTCAGCTCGGCCACTTTGGTTAGGAGCGTGTTAAAGATGTTCAGTTTGCTAAGTTTTTCCAAATGTGCGAGGTTATGTATGGTATCAGTTAGTACAGTTCTTTCCTGGAAAATTATGGTTTTCTGTTATTGTGGGTTTGCTAAGAATAGTTGACTTATCTGACTTTGGTGGGCTATAAGGTGTTCTGGCAGAGTCAGATAGCTCAGGTCGTTAGTTTCTGTAGTGTCTGGGAGGTTAATATATGGTTAAAAAAAGAAACACGTTTTTGTCTAACACTAGATCCAATTTTGTTGTGATTGAACCCAGCTTTGTAGTACTGTACTGTATTTCACTAAACTCCTTCCTCCTTTCACTGAAAATAATCCAAGAGAGATAGTTAAGGTAAGATGAATTACATGACCATTGTTTGCTACAGTGACATCAATGATGATACCAGCCCGGTGTATGTCCTACCCCAGCATGTCTTGTTATTCTGTTGTTTTGTCTCCCAACCTATATAAATAAGTATTATCATCATCATTATTTTTATTATTATCATTCTCCGATTTTGTTCACCCCTCCCTGAATCGCCACCTTATTGTGGTAGAGGGGTTTGCGTGACCTAATGACCCTAGGAGCAATGTCGTCAGGGGCATAATGCCCCTGGTAGGGTCACCCAAGACAAACAGGTCCTGGGTGAAGGTCCAGACGAAGTGCGATTCAGAAGACCCCTATGACATCTCAGAGGAAACAATGGAAGCAGTCTCCCTTGCCTGGACGCGGGTCACCGGGGTTCCCTCCTGGAGCCAGGCCCGTGGGAGGGGCTCGAAGGCGAGTGCCTGGTGGTCGGGCTTCTGCCCATGGAGCCTGGCCGGGCATAGCCCGAAAAGGAGACATGGGTCCGCCCTCCCATGGACCCACCACCCGTGGGAGGAGTTTTAGGGGTCGGGTGCAGTGTGAGTTGGGTGGCAGCCAAAGGCATGGGTTCTGGCGGACTGATCCTCGGCTACTTACTCTGACCCTCGGGACATGGAATGTCACTTCTCTGGCAGGGAAGGAGCCTGATCTGGTGCATGAGGTGGAGAGATACCAACTAGATATAGTCGGGCTCACCTCAACGCAAAGCTTGGGCTCTAGAACCATCCATCTTGAGAGAGGCTGGACCTTATTCTATTCTGGAGTTGCTCATGGGGAGAGGTGGCGAGCCGGTGTGGGTATTCTTGTTGCCCCCCGTCTCGGTGCCCAAATGTTGAGGTTCTCCCCGGTTGACGAAAGGGTAGCTTCCCTCCGTCTTCGGGTGGGGGGACTGGTCCTGACTGTTATTTGTGCTTATGCACCAAATGACAGTTCAGAGTACTCACCCTTTTTGGAGTCTTTGGGGGGGGTGGGGTGTTGGAGAACGCTCCCTCGGGAGACTCATTCGTTGTCT